>SRLM01000342.1:522603-560479 GCA_015708895.1 Populus ilicifolia
CTTAACAGCTCCACCCACACCAACTCCCTTTGGTGTCTTCGCCTTTCATCATAGGCGGTCTCCTTTTATCACAGGCGTTTGCACCCCTTTAATTAGGTGCTTCTACAACAGCTGATCCTTCCATCCTTGCATGTATTGGAAAGGTCCTCACTTGTTGCCTTTATCAAGAGCACAAGAGACTTCTTGTTGTACAACCTTTTCATACAGTCTCTGCTTTGAGCTTCATCTGGGAACTCTTCTTTTCCTTGCACTTGTTGTCTCATTACAGTACCTCGTTGGATCCTCCGGGTACTCCTACACAATCTTCGTGTGCTCTCGTGCAATTTTGGTTCTCCAGATTTCTCCCTATTCCTTGCTTATGTTTGACAGCAGCTCATCTTGTCACAACATTTAACCAAGTCAAAATAGGGTGCCAATCTTTCATCTTCTTGATGTATTTCTCTACCATTATCAGGGTCTTCACCAATTCTCCCCTTGAGAAATTACAATCACCGAATCTAACTTCCTTGGAGAAATCACCACTCCATCAGATCCTTGATCATACGGAACCCAATTGTTCTTTTGTGCCGTCATCCTGCTAGTCTTCAACAGTTTTATAACAAACTGTCACATATACAAAAATAGTATCGTATGGATAATCCTTCCACTAAGCAAGTTCCCAGGAAAGATTGGAGGGGTCACACCGGTCCCGCTTAAAACCCAATCTCCTAGACAGAACTTCTTAGGCCATATCTATCCATCGTACTGTCTTTTCGTATATACAACCATTTGCTAGCCTTGTCGCGACATTTCTTTACAAGTGATCTGGGGTATCCTTGTTTTATACCTGATTTCTCAACATCTGGCGAGACTACCAGTGCTCAGATTCGTCAAGATTGGTCTTCATCAAATTTCACTCTCCACCTCGAAATTGTCCACGATCAGGTGTCCAGAGTGTCCCCAATTTTGCCTTCCCTCAAGTCAATTAAAATTCCCCATATAACAGTTCAACACATGTAATTAGGCAAACATGTGTGATTTCTTTTCTTCATCTCCATCGACCACCATAATGACCATCAGATGCTTCTTGATCGGGCAATCTCTCTTTAATAATTCACCACCATCATTTCTGATCTCAATCTCAATGATCGGACCATACCATTGCATCCGGAACGATCAAATTAGCTAGAAACAAGTCTGAAATCATCCAAATCGCACTTCAGACGGCTGAGATCTCATCAAAACAATTTTCGCCTGATGAGTGGTCCAGATTCAATCTCAGATCCGGTTGCACATAGACTCCGCCACACAGAATCTTGTCCCTCGGCTCGGCTCGGCTCCAACTCAGCTCGGCTCAACTCGGCTCGGTTCGGTGATGGTGACATGGTCGCAGGACCCACAACGATGACGTGGCGCTGACTGGTGCTGACGTGGCATGGTTGACGTGTCTAATGACATGACAGTTTGACTTGTCAGAGTGCTGATATGTCAGGTGGCGTGTCCGATGACTGTGCAGAACTGCTGACGTGGCTGATGACGTGGATAAACACCCCCGCCGACGCGTGCGGTGGTTTCCGACGTCCGATTTCGACGCGGTTTTCACCAGTGGCTTCGTCTCTTCCTCCTCTACACAATGGTATGGTCAAAACACAATTTTGACAACTTTTATTTTTGAGCAAAATCAAACATCACGTTAAAACCATGTGCTCTGATACCAATTGTTGGGGAATCCGACCGGTGATGTTCTGATACTTGCTCATAGGAGGCCAAGCACACTGACACAATATTTAACGTGGTTCGACAAAACTGCCTACATCCACGGGAGAAGTCAATATATTTAGAGATAGAGAAAGAATACAAAACAAATACATGGAGGAGAATGATAACTTCATTCTACTCTACTCCCAACCCTCTCTTTGCTGCCATTGCAGCTCTCTCTTCCTCTCTACTCTCTTCACATTCTCACAATTCTCTTCTCTCATTTTGCTCTCTAACATATGCCTCTATTTATAGGCATTCATGGAGGCTTTTCTTCAACAAAGGTGGCTGCCAACTCCAACTCTTCTTCAACAATGATGGCTGCCAACCTTTGACATCTTGTATGAATGCACATGATTGGTGCAATACCAAATGGTTGTTGCATATTAATGGCAACCAACCTAACATGAAGTGCATCCACATAGGGTTGTTATATGTTCAAGAAACTGCCGCTGACAGACCTTCAATGTCACTGATTGTCATGAGCTCAATGGTTAACACTATAACCTCTCCAGCACCATCGCAGCCTGGTTTTTACGTGTCAATGGAAAATTCTGGACCAGTATTAGGGACAGAAGATTCTGGTTCAACTCAGTAGCCATTTTCGTCACAACAATCTATAAATGGGGTTTCGATCACTGAATTAGATCCTCGCTGGTGGTGTGAAATTGCTATATGGAGAAATTGCCAGTTCAGCAATGAATGGAATAGAGATTATGTTTCTGTTAGTTAACAGAAGAAAATAGTGAATTCATGCTCCTACGAGGTGACATTTATATGGTAAATAGTTTTGACTGGTTTCACTGTCTTAAGCAAGTTGTAGAGAGCATTTCTGGTGTCCTATAGATGAACTGTATTTGCTATAATAAAAGTAATTTCCATAACCTTATGTCTTACTAACAGTGCTTGATTAACATGCATAAAAAGTTATCAGAACCAAGGACAAATTCTGCAGAATTTTCCAATTTCAGAACCCGGAGAAATATATGAAATAAGCAAGAAAATGCTGCATATATAACAAGTCGAATGACCTGTCTTCAGATTTTCATAAGTAGGGCTACTTAGTGAAAAGTAATATGTGGACATTAAATCTTTCTAGTCTTTTGATTTTGAGATTCCATGTATGTTTTCCTCTTCTTACAGTTGCATTCGTTTTGAAAATTCAGTCTCTGGAATAGCCAAGACAGATGGACTTGGCCAAATTGAAACTGCTACACCTTAAACATTTTACCGAGGTAGATTTAGAAGTGATGGCCATATAAATTCTTTTCTCACAAACTCCTCACCTAGCCAACCATAAGATGGGTTGTGTTTCCAAAAAGTCCCTAATGAGAATTGTACACCTGCTTCACATCTAGATGCTCCTTGTGAGCAACATATGATCACCAATTCAAAGTGTTAGAAAGGTCAATCCTCAACTCAACATGATTTAGATCAAATGGAACGTATGACAATCTTCCTATCCACGTTTATATTCTGATATAAATGAAAACAAACTGAGCCCCGCTTCTGCGATGCTGATTTCAGACATTAGAGTACAAAAACATGAACTTGGTGTAGTTTCATTTTTGAAATAATTTTTGGAATTTCTTTCATTATTCATCGTTGAGGTTTCAAAATGGCTCTTTGTTATGTTATTAATGAATGTATCTGATAATTCTGATGATTTATTGATTCTTTGTATGTCTTTTTTTAGTTAGTGAATCCTTGTATGCTGACAGCTTCCTCTCTTCTCATTGCCCTCTTCTAATGATTTAAGTTGTGTTATGTGTGTGGACACAAATGGACGGTGGCAGCCATGTTTGGTGGCAGCCATGGTTGAAGTCATAGTCAAATGGTAGGTGCCTAACTTGCCCACCATTGTTGAACAATCATCTCCCTCCTCAGCTATAAATAGAAGGTGTATTGATAGCTGAGATAAAGCACAAAATAGAGAGAAACAAGAGAGAGAGCTAAGGGTGAGAGTTGAGTTGAGTTGAGAAGTTTTCTCCTCCTCCTTGTTTTCTTGTTTGTATTGCTTTTGAGCTTGATTAATACAAACCAGTAGCTCCGTGGAGTAGGCAAGTTGTCGAACCACGTAAATTTATGTGTGTTTGAATGTTTGGATCTCCTAACAACTGGTATCAGAGCTTGTTCTTGAAAGTTCTTGAAAAAGAGGGTGTTTGATCCAAACTTAAAAATCAAAGTTCTCAAAACGTGTTTTTGAAGATACCACCGTGAAGAGGACGACGAGAGGAATCCACTGGTGAAAACCCGACGAAAATCCGATGTCCTGCATGCCCGCACGCGCCACCACCAGTACTGTCCACGCGCACAGATGCGCCGTACGCGCGTCACGCGTCTTCCTCACCATTTCCTGCAACTCGGCTCTGCCACATCATCAGACATGTCAGCCGATCGACACAGTCAGTAGCCACGTCATCTGCCACATCAGCCGTTTGACACGGTCAACAGCCACGTCATCACTGACACGTCATCTGCCACATCACCACTGCCACGTCAGACGAAAATCTCTGTGGATCTGCCACGTTAGATTTGGTGGACCCCACATTGCCTACGTGTTTGACACATCAGCTTGTCACGTCATCATAACTGGGTTTTGATCCGGTGTGGCGCAGCGACTATTCTGCCTGCCACGTGGCTTCATCTGCAGCGTCCAGTTATCCCAAACTTTGATTGCTTAAATCGGAGCCATCCGAAGTCCGATTTGGGTGATCTCAGTGTCGTTTCCAGCATTTTTGGCCATTCCGGACACATCTGTAAGGTCAGATTTTTGAGATTCAAATCCAAGAAGGAGTAAAAATGGCTGATGAAATAAAGGCTGCAGGTATTGAAAAATTTGATGGAACTGATTTTGGATATTGGAAAATGCAAATTGAAGATTATCTATATGGGAAGAAACTTCATCTTCCTCTGTTGGGGAGCAAGCCAGAAAACATGTCAGAAGAAGATTGGCAGATTCTTGATAGACAAGTCTTGGGCATTATCCGGCTATCATTATCAAGAAGAGTTGCTCATAATGTTACAAAAGAGAAATCCACAGCAAGATTGATGGAAGCCTTGTCTGGGATGTATGAGAAGCCATCAGCAAATAACAAAGTGCACTTGATGAAGAAGCTGTTCAACCTGAAGATGACGGAAAGCACCTCTGTTACACAGCATCTTAATAATTTCAATACCATCACAAATCAATTGTCATCTGTTGAAATTGAGTTTGATGATGAGATCCGAGCACTTATTTTGCTAGCTTCACTTCCAAGCAGTTGGGAAGGTATGAGAACAGCTGTAAGCAACTCAGCCGGAAAATCCAAATTAAAATATGATGACATTCGAGACCTGATTTTAGCAGAAGAAGTACGAAGGAAAGACTCGGGTGAAAGTTCAAGTTCAGGTTCAGCTTTCAACATCAACACTCGAGGAAGGAGACAAGACAGAGGCTTATCCAGAGGCAGATCAAAATCAAGGTACAGAAGCAAAAGCAAGTTTGGACCTAGGAAGCAGGTTGAATGTTGGAATTGTGGCAAACCTGGCCATTTCATGAGGAGTTGCACAAAACCAAAGAAACCTGAAGCTGACTCTGCAAATGCCGCTACAGACGAGGTACAGGATGCTTTGATCCTTGCAGTACATAGTCCTATTGATGATTGGGTTCTTGATTCTGGAGCTTCATTTCACTGTACACCACACCATGAAATGATGCAAAATTATACTGCTGGAAATTATGGGGTAGTCTATCTGGCCGATGGACAACCATTGAATATTGTGGGTATAGGAGATGTGCAAATCAAGACAATGAATGGATCTATATGGAACTTGCAAAATGTGAGGCATGTTCCTGAACTAAAGAAGAAGTTGATCTCGGTCGGACAACTTGATGATAGTGGCCATTCAATCCTTTTCTCTGGAGGAATGTGGAAGGTATCAAAGGGAGCAATGGTTTTGGCTCGTGGAAAGAAAACTGGCACTCTGTATATGACCACAAGATCAGCAGATATAATTGCCTCTACTGAAGCAGAAAATCAAGCGCAGCTATGGCATTGTAGACTCGGCCATATGAGTCAAAAGGGAATGAAGATACTTCAGTCAAAGGGAAAGCTGCCAGAGTTAAAAAATGTTGATCTAGACATTTGTGAAAGTTGTGTTCTCGGAAAACAGAAGAAGCTCAGTTTCTTAAAGGTTGGCAGGACCTTAAGACCAAGAAAACTAGAACTGGTGCACACAGATTTATGGGGACCAGCTCCAGTAGCATCTCTTGGCGGTTCTCGGTACTATGTCACTTTTATTGATGACTTTAGCAGAAAGGTATGGGTCTACTTTCTAAAAAATAAATCTGATGTGTTTGACACATTCAAGAAATGGAAGGCTATGGTTGAGACTGAATCAGGTTTGAAGCTGAAATGCTTACGATCTGATAATGGAGGAGAATACATTGATGGAGGTTTCAAGGAGTATTGCGCTGTCAACGGTATCAGAATGGAAAAGACAGTTCCAGGCACACCACAACAGAATGGTATTGCTGAACGGATGAACCGGACCATCAATGAACGAGCTAGAAGCATGAGGTTGCATTCTGGGCTACCTCAAACATTCTGGGCTGATGCAGTTCATACTGCAGTTTACTTGATCAACCGTGGACCATCAGTACCTTTGGAGTTCAGACTGCCCGAGGAAGTCTGGAGAGGTAAAGAAGTACAACTTGCTCATCTAAAAATCTTTGGGTGTGTTTCCTATGTGCATGTAGACTCTGATGCTCGCAACAAGCTGGATGCCAAATCAAAGAAATGTTTCTTTATTGGCTATGGAGATGAAGAATTTGGATTTCGGTTTTGGGATGATCAAAACAGGAAGATTATCAGAAGCAGGAACGTGATCTTCAACGAGAAAGTTTTGTACAAAGACAGATCAAGTACAGAACTAGAGATAACTGATTCAGATACGAGTCCACAGAAATCTGAATTCATACAATTAGAAGGGCTTCCTGATATTACCACTCAAGAGTCCATCCAAGACAGTGCAAACACTTCAGTACCCACCACTTCTTCACAAGATAGTGCAGAGCCAAGTGAACCAGCTGTTCGCAGGTCTTCAAGGACTATAAAGCCTCCACAACGGTTCACACTTCTACTGAATTATATCTTGTTGACAGATGGTGGTGAACCATTAACCTATGAAGAATCCTTACAAGATGGAAACTCGAGCAAGTGGGAGTTAGCCATGAAGGACGAGATGGAGTCATTGCTGAAGAACAAGACTTGGGAGTTAACCAAACTGCCTGAAGGAAAGAAGGCCTTGCAAAACAAGTGGGTTTACAGAGTAAAGACTGAGCATGATGGAAGCAAACGCTTCAAGGCAAGACTTGTTGTAAAAGGGTTTCAGCAAAAGAAAGGGATCGACTATTCTGAGATATTTTCTCCAGTTGTGAAGCTTACAACAATCAGAGTTGTCCTGGGGATAGTAGCTGCAGAAAATTTACATCTTGAACAATTAGATGTAAAAACAGCATTTCTTCATGGAGAATTGGAGGAAGACATTTACATGCAACAACCAGAGGGGTTTGCAATACCAGGAAAGGAGAGTCAAGTTTGCAAGCTGAAGAAGAGCCTATATGGTCTGAAACAAGCTCCAAGACAGTGGTACAAGAAGTTTGACAACTTCATGTGTAGTACGGGATACACAAAATGTCAGGCTGATCATTGTTGCTATGTCAAACATTTTGACAACTCTTATATCATTCTACTGCTATATGTAGATGATATGTTGATTGCAGGATCCAGCATGGAAGAGATTGACAAGCTAAAGCAACAATTGTCAAAACAGTTTGAAATGAAGGATCTGGGAGCTGCTAAGCAAATACTTGGCATGAGAATCATCAGAGACAAAGACAAAGGCATACTAAAGCTTTCACAGGCAGAGTATGTCAAGAAGGTTCTTAGCAGGTTTAGTATGGATAATGCTAAGCCAGTATGTACACCTTTGGGGAATCATTTCAAGCTCAGTAAAGACCAGTCACCAAAAACTGAGCTAGAACGTGGATACATGGACCAGATTCCATACGCCTCAGCTATCGGCTCTTTGATGTATGCCATGGTCTGTACTAGACCAGATATTGCCCATGCAGTGGGAGTTGTAAGCCGATATATGAGCAATCCTGGAAAGCAACATTGGGAGGCAGTGAAATGGATCATGAGGTATTTAAAAGGCTCATCGGAGACATGTCTTATTTTCACAGCTGACGGATTGAAACTTGAAGGCTTTGTAGATGCTGATCTAGCAGGAGATGTTGATAGCAGAAAGAGTACTACAGGTTACATATACACTCTAGGAGGCACTGCTGTTTCTTGGAGTTCTACCTTGCAAAAGATAGTTGCTCTTTCAACGACAGAAGCAGAATATGTTGCAGTTTCAGAATCTGCAAAAGAGATAGTATGGCTACAGAGTTTCCTGCAAGAATTAGGCAAGATGCATGAAAAAGGTACTTTGTATAGTGACAGTCAGAGTGCAATCTTCCTTGCCAAGAATCCAGCATTTCACTCCAGAACAAAGCACATACAGATCAAATATCACTTCATCAGGCAATTGCTCGACGATGAACAACTGTTACTTGAAAAGATCTGTGGAAGCAAGAATCCAGCCGACATGTTAACCAAAGGAGTTACTCTCGATAAACTGAAGCTGTGTAAAGCTTCAGTGGGTCTTGAAGATTAAAAGACAGACCTAACACCATTTGTGTCCAAGTGGGAGATTGTTATGTATGTGGACACAAATGGTTAGTGGCAGCCATGGTTGGTGGCAGCCATGGTTGAAGTCATAGTTAAATGGTAGGTGCCTAACTTGCCCACCATTGTTGAACAATCATCTCCCTCCTCAGCTATAAATAGAAGGTGTATTGATAGCTGAGATAGAGCACGAAATAGAGAGAAACACAGAGAGAGAGCTAAGGGTGAGAGTTGAGTTGAGTTGAGAAGTTTTCTCCTCCTCCTTGTTTTCTTGTTTGTATTGCTTTTGAGCTTGATTAATACAAACCAGTAGCTCCGTGGAGTAGGCAAGTTGTCGAACCACGTAAATTTGTGTGTGTTTGAATGTTTGGATCTCCTAACAAGTTGGTTGGAATGCTTGATTCAGAAGGACATTTACTGCCGGCCAAAGTTTCCAGCCCCTGATTTTGATGCAAGGATATGCCATAACATGAACAAGAGAGTGACTTGACTAGAGAGGGGAGTCAAAGTTTTGATAGTAATTTACATGGTGCCAAAGTGTTCTTTCTGTTACTATGTTACTTCCAGAAACTTGGTGAGTTTTAAATCGAATTTCGTACACAGTATGTCTCATTTTTTAGTACGTTATCGAGATTTGCTTCTCGTGTCTTAGCTTCCTGATGTTCCATCTTTGGTTAAAGCCCATGTTTTCATTCTTGGAGGACGCTGTTCAGGCCTCTTTTTTTTTTACACGGTACAGCTATCGATAGGCTATGACTTTGTTTTTTAATAATCAGCTATTGGAAAACCTTAATCCAGAACATCGAGCTGGTATTCAGTGAGCCAACATGGATTCTGAGGTCAGTGATTTCGATGGATTTCCGGAATATCTACATATAGTTTTCGTCCTTCTCGTCCGTTAAATGGTACAGTTAACCATGAAGATCGTGGTCGAATAAGGCCTATAAGCATCTTTGAATTCCGTTCCGTCACCCTCTGCTTCTTACTCGATAATGCTTCTTTTAATCGGTACTTAACTCGGTTATTTCAGAACGCACCTTGCCTCAGTTTAAGTCTCTTTTCTCATCCCCGGTATCTTAATCTCTGGCCTGCTCCATATCTGATCAAAATCTGTATCTGATGTTTGCTAGCAGCAGACTCTCCTCCTCCCACTCAACAAAGGGAATACCATCTGAGTCTATTTGTGTGGAGGTCAGCTTCACTAGCTTTACCCTAGGTGAACCTTGTAAGCTGACACCCTCTTTATTCTATTGACTTCTTCCACAAAATTCACTGTTTGGGACGCCGAGACATATGGACTTGGCTCAAAACACTGCTATTGTACTACAAAAAGGATATTTGAGTTTAAATGTTAAGAGGATAGTTATAAGATACCACCCGAGGATTGACCTGTGCTGGGGCTTGAGTCACTAGTCCGGAGAGGTCAACGTAAACTTTGACTTTTGTTTCTTAAAAACTCAAAATAACTTTGTTTTGGTGAAAAGAAGAAAGGGTTTCCAGTTTCCACTTACCTTAACCTTGCCTTGACCAGGCATCAAGTTTGCGGGTTCCTAGTATGATGCCAAGCAGAGCCGGATCTTATAATTATGGTCAGAAGCTGGTGAATATTTGAAATCTGTATATGTTTGACTTGCTTGATTTCCTGGAAGCAATTGAAATTTAGTCTGGTTTTATATGATATTAATTACATGTTCATATCCTAGGAGTTACCGCTGAATTACATACGAGTCTCATGGAAAGTCGATGATCCTCACCCCTGAAACATTCTACCGAGTTTGTTGATTTCGATTGCCGTTTCAAATTGGTTGGGATAACGGTAGTCTCATGTTATCTTTATCAAAGTCATTAGTCTGACTATCGAACTGCTTTCAACTATTTTGTAGGTTCACAAACAAAAATTACTGGCAATATGCATAAGCTGAGAGAGAAGTATGAATATTTCCAATTATTCTGAGAGCATGCCATTGGAAAGGGTTGTTTTTAGATTTAAAATTGGCCAAGTCCTTGGATTTTATGTTTGTACCTATTCCCACCTTCAAAGAAACAAATACAGATACACAGAGATTGGTTTGACGAAGTCAGGAAGAAAAAGATGGTTACTCACTTATACTTCTCTTTTGACTGATACAATAATACACGTGAAGTCCTGTTCTTATATAAGCTTGGACTTTCTTGAACAAAATCCAGTCCTCTCACCCTACATTAAACTCGTAATTTTCTTGTTGAAACCCTTCAGAATTTTCATATATGTGTCTGGTTTAAGTTCAATACTTTCATGTCAAACTATATGCATTTCTCATTCATTCTTCCTCTACAGCCTTCACAGAACTGACAATTATGCAATCGATGATGTTAGATGCTGGTTTCTTACTCTTGGTTTCATGTATTCTTCATTTTTACTACCTTTCTAAAGGTCGAGACGTTATATACTGTGATAATTCGATGAATTACACTTCTGGGAGTGCCTATCAGCAGAACCTAAATCGTACCCTCACTTCATTAGCTGCAAATGCTGCTTTAACAGGCTACTATATCTCTACTGTGGGGCAGAACCCCAATCTGGTTTTTGGACTCATAAATTGTCCAGGTTTTACATCCAACGAAGTTTGCAAAACCTGTGCAAATTCTGTCACTACAAAGATCATCCAACTGTGTCCTAACCAGAAGTCTGCTTCTGTATGCAACGAGAATTGTTCGCTACAGTACTCGGACTCGCAATTTTTCTCAACTGCTGACAGTGCTATAAGGCTTTATATTTTTAGATTGCGGAATGCAGATGACCCGTTTCTTTTCAGGAGTCAATTAGGAAGTTTGCTTGGGAACATCTCAAACAACGCTGCAGCTGACACTTCGAGATTAGCAGTTGGGAGGACTAGTTACACAAGTTCTATTTACATATATGGTATGGCTCAGTGCACCAGAAACTTAACAGGAGCTGAATGTTTTCTCTGCCTTCAAACTATTATCAGCTATATTACATCGCTTTCGAGTGACAGTGTAGGTTTTCGCGTGTATACTCTCAGCTGCAATATTCGGTGCGAGATATATTCATTCTTTTCACTGTTATCACTGCCGCCGCCACCTCCTCCTCCATCAACTCAAACTCCTCCTCCATATGTCCAACCCAATTCAACAGCAACTGCAACGAATGATTCAACTAGTAATGATGGTGATATTTTGGCCTTGGTCCTACATGAACTTTTGTATCGACTTGGTTTATTCTATAACCATGTTTGATTTAGTTATATCAAAGCAATTTAATAAGGTTTATGCTATGAATGTGCACAAAAGTTTGTCAAGGGAATAGGAACTGATGATGTTCTGAAAATAACTGTTTCTGCAGGCAAAAGTCCCAACACTGTTGGTACAGTGGTCATATCAGCTGCCGTTTCTTTGGCAGTGATTACAGCCATTCTTTGTGGTTTCTTATTTTGGAAAAAGCGAAAGACAAAGAGAGTTGGTGACATAGTTCATCATTCTAGACATGATGACAACCAACCATTTAGCCGTGAGTTTCTAAATCTTTTACATAAATTGCAATGAAGATAACCAAGTGCTATGTACAGGCATCGTACAGAAAACTAGAGAAGACATGATTGAAGATTAACACACCCAGGTGTGAGCAAGGATATTAGG
Source organism: Populus ilicifolia (assembly GCA_015708895.1). Classification (NCBI taxonomy): domain Eukaryota; kingdom Viridiplantae; phylum Streptophyta; class Magnoliopsida; order Malpighiales; family Salicaceae; genus Populus; species Populus ilicifolia. The sequence continues at coordinate 534,693 of SRLM01000342.1, forward strand.
TTTGGGGGTCAAATTAGAAAAAAGATTTCTAAGAGGGGTCAAAAGTTACAATTTACGGATTTTAAGGCCAAATTTAAAATTATCCAAAGGGGAAAGCAGGAGATTTTTTTTCTTTTTTTCTGCAGGGGCCGGGCCCCCTGCCAACCACCCCCTGAACACACCGGCCTGTTAGCATTATAGCATTAGCATTTCTAATGTGATGCCCTGCAGAGGGAATTTAAGATATTACGGAGTCAGAATAATTTTTTCTTTTTAACTATTTGTTGATCAGCTGGTGCTGATGAAGAAGGTTATACTACCATAGATTCACTTTCAATTGGACTAAATACACTCAGGGAAGCAACTGGAAATTTCTGTGATGAATATAAGCTTGGACAAGGTGGCTTCGGTCCAGTTTACAAGGTATCCTTTCTTCAGTACATTTGATGCATGCCAAACATTTACATACACTTTACTGACCGATACTGCTGGAAATACTTTCAGGGAAAACTACGTAACGGAACGGAAATTGCTGTAAAAAGGCTTTCAAGCAGCTCAAGGCAGGGTTTAGAAGAGCTCAAAACAGAAGTGCTGTTGGTTGCTAAACTGCTCCATCGGAACCTGGTACAGCTGTTGGGTTTCTGCTTAGAAGAAGAAGAGAAGCTACTTGTCTATGAGTACCTGCCTAATGGGAGCTTGGACAAAGTCTTATTCGGTATTGCTAATCTCCAATCATTTATTGTTATCTGTCCTGTCTATGCTATGCAAGTGCGTTGCCATTATTTCAGAGACATCTTTGTCAAACTTAAACATTTAGGACAAAAAAAAAATCAGAATGAGGCTTATACATAACTGTAATGTAGCTTCAGATAACTACTTTCAAAATGGGATTTCTTTTCCTTCTCCTAGAACGATCTAAACAGAACTTGGTATCTCAACATTGTCTATGCTAATGATGATTCCGATTTTGGCTGAGGTAGATCAAAATAAACGGTGTTGTCTGGAATGGGAGAGACGACACGAAATCATCATTGGAATTGGGCGAGGACTACTTTACCTGCACGAAGACTCTCAGCTCAGGATTATTCATCGAGATTTGAAAGCTAGTAATATCCTGTTGGATGAATCTATGCAACCTAAAATCTCTGATTTTGGGCTGGCCAGGCTTTTCTCGGGAAGTCAAACTCAAGGCAATACCAATCGAATTGCTGGCACATAGTAAGTGCTAAACTCTTGAGTTCTATTTCAACTTTCTGATGAAAGCTTCTATGGTATGTGACTTAACAGTTATATTCTTTGTATGTGACTTAACGGTTATATTCTTTGGCCTTTAATGGAAGACTTACTTTCTGTTTCTGACTTTACTGAAATGAAAGTGGTTACATGGCACCGGAGTATGCTAAAAAGGGGCACTTTTCAACTAAATCCGATGTCTACAGCTTTGGTATGCTGGTTTTAGAGATTGTCACGGGTCAAAAGATCTCTAGTTTCCGCCACACAATAAATCTTCAAAGCTGTGTAAGTACTCTGGTGAATTGTTTTCTCTTGTGTTAGAAAAATGTAGCTGCCATTATTGGGTAAAACTTGAGTGTTTTAATTTGTTCCAGGCATGGCAACACTGGACAAATGGAACAGCTTTAGAGTTGGCGGATCCTACATTAGGTGGCCAATGGCCAGAAAATGAAATTTTGGAGTGCATCCACGTAGGGTTGCTATGTGTTCAAGAAGCTGTCGCTGACAGACCTACAATGTCACAGATTGTCATGATGCTCAATGGTTACACTATGACCTCTCCCGCGCCATCACGGCCCGGATTTTACGTGTCAAAGGCAAATTCTGGATCAGCTTCAGGAACAGATGATTCTGGTTCATCTCCGTTGCCAGTGTCATTACAACAGTCTGTGAATTATGTTTCGATCACTGACTTATACCCTCGGTAGCTATGTGAAATTTTTATATGGAGACCTTTCAAGTTCAGCAATTGGGTTCGCATGACTGTCACACAAGTTATGTTTGTGCTAGTTAACAGCTGAAAATAGAGAATCCATGCTCCTGTGAGGTGATATTTATATGGAAACTAGTTTTGTTTGGTTTTACAGTTGACTGGAAATTTAAGCAAGTTGTAGAGATTTCGATATGCTGGCCTGATAAATTGTTTTCTCTCAAACTCCTCACGTAGCCAACCACATGATGGGCTGTGTTTCCAAAAATTCCTTTACAAGCACTGTCCACCTGCTTCACATTTAGATTCTTCCTGATGAGTAAAATATTATCACCGAGGTCAGTCCTCAACTCATCATGGTTTAGATCAAATGGAAATATATGACGAGCTTCCTTTCTATGTTCACATTCCATGCGTTCTCTTTCACACCGAGGCAGGCAAATATTGCTCTCCATTTAAAGATGAAAGTAGATTCGAGGAAAACACCCAACAAGGAGAATAAGTTTCCTTCTGATATAAATTAAAAAAAAAAAGAGCCCCATTTCTATGATGATGATTTTCGGACATCAGTGCATCACTGGTAGAAAAACTTGATAGAGAATTTATTTTTGGAATTTCTAGTACAAGAATTCCTGTATTATTACTTGTTAAGCACCATGGTTTCGCATTATTATGTTACGTAATTATACAAGACTCACTCGGGCTCTAGCAAAAGGCTCAGGTTGGGGGTTGACCTTTTTTTTTAAAAAAAAATTAAGATCCTTATAATAAATAAAAAATGGTTTTTTCATGGCACATCTCAGGACAGGCCTTGGGTTGGCATGTCGACAGGTTGATCTATTAGGCGGGTCTGGTCAAAAGCCGGTGAATATTTGAAATTTGCATATGTTTGACTTGCTACTTTAGATTTAGTCTGGGCTGTGTGATCTTAATTAGTGTTTTCATATGCTAGGAATTTGCACTGGATTAGAGATGAAGTGTCATGAAACATTTTACCGAGGTTGAAGATTTCGATGTGCTGACCTTAAAAATTATTTTCTCATTGAGTCAGTATCAGACCATATTACTCGCATCTATTCGTAAAATGTGACATTAACATAAGCAAACAAATGTCTGACTGCCCTTTTAAACTATCAAACTGCTTTCAACTATTTTGTAGGTTCACAAACAAAAAAACTACTGGCAATATGCATAAGCTGATAGAGAAGTATGAATATTTCCAGTTATTCTGAGAGCAGGCCATTGGAAAGGGTTGTTTTTAGATTTAAAAGTGGCCCAAGTCCTTGGATTTTATGTTTGTATACCTTCAAAGAAAACAAATACAAATACAAATACACAGAGATTGGTTTGACGAAGTCAGGAAGAAAGATACTTACTCTCTTAGACTTCTCTTTTGACTGATACAATAATACAAGTGAAGTCCTTGTTCTTTCATAAGCTTGGACTTTCTTGAACAAAATCCAGCCCTCTCACCCTACATTAACCTCGTAATTTTCTTATTGAAACCCTTCAGAAATTTCATATATGTGTCTGGTTTAAGTTCAATATTTTCATGTCAAACTATATGCATTTCTCGTTCATTCTTCCTCTGCAGCCTTCACAGAACTGACAATTATGCAATCGATGATGTTAGATGCTAGCTGGTTTCTTACTCTTGGTTTCATGTATTCTTCATTTTTACTACCTTTCTAAAGGCCAAGAAGTTACATACTGTGATAATTCCATGAATTACACTTCTGGGAGTGCCTATCAGCAGAACCTAAATCTTACCCTCACTTCATTAGCCGCAAATGCTTCCCTAACAGGTTACTACATCTCTACTGTGGGCCTGGGCCAGAACCTCAATCTGGTTTATGGCCTCAAAAACTGTCCAGGTTTTACCCCAAGGAAGTTTGCCATAACTGTGCAACTTCTGTAGCTACAAAAATCATCCAACGGTCTCCTCACCATAAGGTTGCCATTCTTCTCAACTGCTGACGTTGCTATAAAGCTTGTTTTTCTTAGCCCTCAGAATGCTGAAGACCCGGTTTTTGTCAGGAGTCAATTAGGAAGTTTGCTTGGGAACATCTCATCCAACGCTGCCGCTGATACTTCAAGATTAGCAGATGGAAGGACTGGTTACACAAGTTCTATTGATATATATGGTATCGTTCAGTGCACCAGAAACTTAACAGGAGATGAATGTTTACGCTGTCTTTGAAGTATTATCGGTTATATTGCGCAGCTTTCGAGTAAAAGTGTAGCTTCTTGGGTATATGCTCTCAGCTGCAGTATTCGCTACGAGATATATTCATTCTTTTCATTGTCAATGCTGTCACCTCCTCCCCCTCCTCCTCCTCCGTCAGTTCAACTCAATTCAACTGCAACTGTAACAAAAAAACTCAACCAGTAATCAAGGGCAAGGACAAAGTCATGAATTTTTCATTTCTTGAAGTATTAAATAAATATATAAATTTTTTTAATATTAATTATTAACTTATGTATAAGAATTTTTGAAGTTAACATTAAGGTTTTAATTCAAATATACTACCCAAAATATTAAAAATAAACTTAAAAGTATATAAAATTGAAGTAAAAATAAAAATAAACACACTATTAAAGTTATATCCTTTGATATTTTATAAAATATAATTCATCTATAATCAAATCTGAATCGATATTGTAATAACCTTTCAACTGGGATAAAATAACAATCTCATATCAACTGAAAAACAAAGTAATTAATTTTTCTCTTTCAATTTTTCTTTCTTTTACTTGATTCTTTCTCATATTAGTGTTTTATAAGCTGGATTTTATAAATTTACAAGGTCATTCTCTTACTTTTTTTTTATTTTTTTTCTTGAATTTTTTTTTGTTTTTCCCTTACTTTTTCTTTCTCTCACCTTTTCTTTTCTTTCTTTTTCTATTTTTCTTCTACCTAGTAGACAACATATAAAAAGAAGGAAGAGCTAATTTGTTTTATTTTTTTAATGACAAATAATTATTTTATCCTTAATGAGTTGTTTTGCTTTTATTTGATAGTTTTTTTAGTTAGTATTACCAAACTCTGTTTATCCTAAAATTTTAACCATGTTTTATTTACTATATTTTAAGATCTTTTATAAAATTTTAGCTTAGTCTGATGCTCAGATTAAAAATTATATTTAATAAAATAAAATTGATCAAATTATGATTTTTCATTAAATTTATGAATTTCTTTAAAAAAATTTAAAATTTTAACCCAAGTTATAAGTATTATATTACAAGAATTCATATAAATTTTCAAAAAAAATTGATAACTCAATTGAGAATTATAAAAAAAAATTATATAAAATTAGTTAAAAAAATATTGATAAAATTTTAATGCAAATTAGAGCCCACCCAAGCTATGCCTCCGTCCTTGCTATATATTTTGATAACTCAATTGGTAATATTTTGGCCTTGATCCTATATGAATTTCTGCATTGATGAATTTGTAAAAACTTCATATTAGATACTATCCTTTCCACGATTGTGTTATGGGCTATTTAGGATGACTAATCTTAGTCACTAGTTGATGGGCTAATAAGATGGTTAGATTTGGTCAGTAGTTGATGAGCTGACAGGGTGAATAAACTTGATTGTTCCACACCCTCTCGAGAAAAACAAGACTCCTGTCGGAATAGTAGACTCTTCAATATTTAAATTTGTAAATGTTTTATAACAAATGATGTATAAGAAATAAAAGGAGAATGAATCGTGTAAGGAGCTTGTGTGATTGTATAGAATTGTGTTGTTTTGTGTGATTTTTTTTAATGGACTTGTATGTTTATTTGATGACCCGATATGTTTATATATCTCGGGTATATGAGTTTATTTTACGGAGAGTGGTGTAATGATCTCGAGGAGAATGAAGTAATAATAAGGAATAATTGTTTTTTCTTGGAGGCTTGTTGGCTGTTGTGTCTCTGCTATGCCATTAGATGTCTCCATGCAACCTGAAATCTCTGATTTTGGGCTGGCCAGGCTTTTCTCGGGAAGTCAAACTCAAGGCAATACCAAGCGAATTGCTGGGCTTAGTAAGTGTTGAGCTTTTGAGTTCTGTTACATTTGATACAGTTTCTATATAAAAAATGTGGCTTAAAGTTATGTACATCGGCGCATAATGGAAGGCTTATATTCTATTTCTTGCTTTATTGACAGGAAAGTCATGGCAGCACAGTACGCTAAAAAGGGGCACTTTTCAACTAAATCCGATGTTTACAGCTTTGGTATTCTGGTTTTGGAGATTGTCACGGGTCAAAAGATCTCTACTTTCCGTAATTCAATAAATCTTCAAAGCTGTGTAAGCATGCTGGTAAATTGTTTTGTCGTGTAAGAAACATGTAGCTGCCATTATTGGGCAAAACTTGAGTGTTTTAATTTGTTCCAGGCATGGCGACACCGGACTAATGGAACAGCTTTAGAGTTGGTGGATCCTACATTAGGTGGGCAAAGGCCAGAAAATGAAATTTTGAAGTGCATCCACATAGGGTTGTTGTGTGTTCAAGAAGCTGTTGCTGACAGACCTACAATGTCACAGATTGTCATGATGCTCAATGGTAACACCATGACCTCTCCCACGCCATCACGACCAGGTTTTTACATGCCAAGGGAAAATTCTGAATCAGCTTCAGGAACAGAAGATTCTGGTTCAACTCAGTTGCCAGTGTCATCACAACAATCTATAAATTGGGTTTCGATCACCGAATTATATCGTCGGTAGTGATGTGAAATTTTTATATGGAGACATTGCTAGTTCAGGAAATGGGTTCGCATGACTGGCGCAGAAGTTACGTTTGTTCTTAGTTGACGGCTGAAAATAGAGAATCCATGATCTTGTGCGGTGAAATTTATATGGTAAATAGTTTTGTTTGGTTTTACAGATGACTGAAAGTTTAAGCAAGTTGTAGAGAATTTTCAAGTTTCAGAACCGGGAGAAACATGTGAAATAAGCAAGAAAATGCTGCAGATACAACAAGTCTGCAGACATTAAATCTTCAGATTTTCATAAGCAGGGATACTTGGTGGTGAAAAGTCAGCAGACATTAAATCTTTCAAGTCTGTTGATTTTGAGATTCCCTGCATGTTTTCCTCTTTTTTCAATCGCCTTCGTTTTGAGAAATCACCCTCTGGTATAGCCCAGACAGATGGACTTGGCCACACTGAAACTGCCGCACCTGAAACATTTTACCGAGATGGATTTCGATGTTGTGAGCTGATAAATTCTTTTGTGACAAATAACTCCACACTTAGCCACCTATATGATGGGCTGTGTTTCCATAAAGTCCCTTACAAGAACAGTCCACCTGCTTCACATTTAGATGTTCAACACATTATCACCAGTTGTAAGTGCAAGGGCGGTCAATCCTCAACTGATCATGATCTAGATCAAAAACTAGTACACTCGGATTCAATAAACATATAGATAAACATCTATGAACATATATATTAACAACTAAGTGAGATCAGTCAATCAATCAAATTCGCGAGGCAAGTCATGGCGTCTTATTAAAGTTAGTAAATTCTTGATTTTAAAGATTATTTTTTATTTAATTATATTATAATAAAGTGAATAAGAGTTTTTTGCATTAAATATTTTTTTAAAAAAAAAAGGAACATGAAAGGTGTGTTAAACTGAGATAACAAAAATAAATCACGGACAACAAAAAGTAAAATTATATTTTTAAAAAAAAATGAAATAAACAATTTATTAATGACAAAATATAAAATTATATTTTTTTAGGACAAAAAATACATTTTAAAAAATAATAACCTAAATAATATAATTTAATCTGTTAAATTCCTGAATCGTATTATAAACTCAACTAGGTTTTAAAAAATTAATGTCATGAATCTATATTTAGGTATAACTTAAATATCTACAAAGGAAAAGGCAAGCAGTCTATGACCTACAAGCATAAATCTTTAAAAGAAAAGGTGTCAATCTATAACTTAAAAGCATGAGTCTTAAAAAAGAAGAAGCCTAGACACGTGAGCCTTCTAACCTAAGATCGTGTATTTAAATCTATTTTTATTTTAAAGAGTTGTTTACTTTTTTTAAATAAAAAAAATAGAAGAAGTTCCAGCCACTACTATATGCAATGATTAGAAAACCAGGATAGTTATTCTAAAAAATTTATTTTTAACTTATTTTAACTCAAAAAAATCTCCCTGTAAACACTTTTAGAACATTTAAATATCAATTTATAAACTTAATAAATCATCCTTTATTTTAAAGGCTTAGTGTCTTTATAATAATGGAACATATGGCAAGCTACCTGTCTACGTTCACATTTCACAGCCTACAGAGGCAGGCCAATATTGTTCGCCATTTGAAGATGAAAGTAGATTTGAGGAAAACACCTAAAAAAGAAACTAAAGTTTCTTCCTGATATAAAAGAAAAAAGAAAAACGGAGCCCCACTTCGATGATGCTGATTTCAGACATCAAATTAAGCACTCAAAGAAGAACTTGGTGGGATTTCATTTTTTAAAATAATTTTTGGAATTTCTATGTCATTTTTCCTTGTTGGGTTTCAAAGTGGCTCTATACTCTGTTTATAATGAATGTATCTGATAATTCCGATGATTTATTGCCTCCTTGTACGTCTTCCTTGAGCCGGCGCATCCTTGTATGCTGACAGCTTCCTCTCTTTTCAAAGACTATATTAATTTTAATGAGAACACCAAGGCATTGGTCTGTCTGACTATCAAACTGCAATCAATTATTTTGTAGAAATTCTGGGGATATGCATGCATAAACTGTTAGAGAAGTATGCATATTTCTTATTATTCAGTGAGCAGGTCGGCTAAAGAATTCTTGCTCTTATATGGTAAACAATCTGTGCCTGTACCTTGTTTCCTTGTCAATCAAAATTTAAAAAAAAAACTAGGGTACACACAATTTCGTTGTTTTTCTAGAAGATGATATCATATCAAGATAGCACGTAGATATTAATTACAGGCCTCAGCAAGTATTTATTGCTATTCAGAACCACTCTAAAGAAAGAAAGAAAGAAAAGAAATTATTGAAAATCACGGTCTAACACTAAACATAGTCTAGTTTGGGCCGGGCATGCACTTGAAAATGTCAGTGTTACTAGAACTCTAAGTAAATTAATTAGCAAGGAGATCATTAGGCGAAGTATGAGATTAGGGATGCTCAATTATATGGGTTTGTTTTTAAAATTTGTTTACTTAAAAAATATTAAATTAATATTTTTTATGTATTAAATTGTTTTAATTAGTAAATATTATAATAAAAAATTTATAATTTTGAATTGTTTTGATATACTAATGTTAAAAATAAATTTAAAAAAAATAAAAAATAATTTTTATCATAATCTTAAATACTACAAAATACACAAACCTAAAGGAACAATCTTGTGAAGCTAAAATACAATTCTGAATTTTACTCTATTTTTCCTAGGCGAGCTTGGAAAATTCCCCTTCGTAAGAGGTATTTATTTGCGAGTGAGCTTCTCATAACAAGCCTCGTTATGTGCTTTCATTTGAAAATTAAGCTAAAAGCCGTGAGTTAGTATTTCTGATATTAATACATTCATAAAAAGAAGCACTTGCTAGTAGGTGCTTAAATCATCTAGGATCGTGGTCAAACACCTTGAATGGCCTTCATTTTTTTAATTAAAAAAAATAAAAACAGGTATATGAGGTGTTGTTGGACCGCAACTTATATGGACTAAGACTAGTTTTTTAATTAGAGGTTGAATTACATGTCGACCACCATATATGAACTTGTGCATCTATGATTTTTTTTCTTGTGACCTTGTTTTAAATTATACATCAAAATAATAATTGAGAGAGTAAACTCACTTATCAGTGAATAAGCCTACATTTTTTATTTGTTTAAAATAATTATATATCTTCAAATATTTTCTTCCCGAATTGCTCTCAAGGCATGGTTGGTTTGGGTGGTAGGAATAAGATTATTTCAACTTGAGATGACTGAATTAGAGTCTTATTATTGGGTTCTTGGTGAGGAAATATGTTTTCCTAATTAATTTTATGAATAAGAATTATTGTAATGCATAACGAAAATAAAAACTAGAGTTCTTAAACTTTAAAGTAATCACTCAAAAATCATAAAAAAAAATCTTTAATATTTTATAAAAGTCTGAATAATAATATGAACCTAAAAAAATACTCTATAACTATTTATATAGAATTCCTAAATCCAACCTAATAAAAAATCTAAATTTAAGAGGAAAAACTAATTGATAAAAAAATTAATAAGAAAATAATTAAAATAGATTAAATAACAACTTTTGAAATTAATTTTGAAAGGTTCAAAGGTATGATGATTTGCAAAGTCGTTTTCTAAAAGAAAACTGCATGTAAATCCTTTGAAAAAAATTAAATTCAATCCAATAATAATAGAATGTAATGTTATTGTTGTTTTCATCAGGCTTTATAATCTGAAATCCAACTCGTCCGGGTTTTTTCGTGAACTTGATTTCATTTGTGAACCCATCTATTTTGTCCATAAATGTGTCAGCAGCAGAACGATGGACGTCAGAAAATTTTTAAATTTTAACCCTAAAATAAATATGGCAGAGTTCCCTTTGAGATATAAAATACTTGACAGTAAGGATATTGCTCAATCAATCTCTGCATATATTTTCATAGTAAGTAGTTAATTTCTGTTACCTCTCCACTCTTCTCTCAGAGTTGATCATCATCAAATTATGAATCTCTTCCTTCTTTTTTATTTTCATTTTTTTATATTTTACAAGCAGTAGGATCATTACTTGAACTGTTCGCATCAGATCATCTCAGTGTTTAGATCACGAGAATCCATCTAGTTTCCTTGAAAAGTTGCACCATTTTAGAACTGGGCTTGAACCGAATACCTTCCTTGTATCCTATTCTGGCTCTCAACCACTTGTGTTAGCAAGCTTTATCAAATGAAACTAATCTAGCTTTTGCATTCGTCAACTGTTCAAATCACCTAACTTCGTTGAGATTTCTTGCCTTCAGCATAGCAAATTCAAATAGAAAGTTCTATCCCTAATAAAACAAATGAAAGGGTCAACCCCTTAACCTCATCCAAGTCAATGCTGTTTTTGCTTTATATATCCCAGTATTATCCCAAGTTTAAGCCCATCAATCAGTTCTAGCAACCATGTCTTTCTCCAACTTCGCCTCCTTTCTATGTCTACTAGCCTTTTCTCTCCTTGTCCACACTGGTTTCGGAGCTGACCCACTTTTCCATTTCTGTTCAACTCCTGAGAACTTCACTGCCAATGGCCCTTATGAATCCAACCTAAACAAGCTAACTAGTTACCTCTACTATCAAACCCCTAGTACAGGATTTGGTCTGGGTTCAATAGGCCAGAACCCGGACCAAGCATATGGGCTTGCTCTTTGTAGAGGTGACGCCTCAACCTCAGATTGCGAGACCTGTGTTGTTGAGGCAGGCGGTGAGATCCGAAAGCGCTGTCCATACAATAAAGCGGCCATCATTTGGTATGATAACTGTCTTTTGAAGTACTCAAACAATGGATTCTTTGGCCAAATTGATAATGGAAACAAGTTCTATATGTGGAACGTGAAAGTTGTAAGTGAGCCAGTTACCTTCAACGGAAAGACCAAAGAGCTTCTGACCCAGCTTGCCAATAAAGTTCAAGCAACCCCAAAGTTGTACGAAACAGGAGAGATGGAGCTAGGAGAATCAACCAAGCTATATGGATTGGTCCAGTGCACTCGGGATCTTTCTAGTGCTGTCTGTAAGAAATGCCTCGATGGTATAATAGGTGAACTTCCAAGCTGCTGTGACGGGAAAGAAGGTGGCAGAGTTGTCGGTGGGAGTTGCAATTTCAGATATGAAATATACCCTTTTGTCAATGCTTAACTACTTGGAGAATGTTGATGGACACTATATTAAGGGAATGAAACCCTTATTTTATGTGTTCGGACTTCATGTTTTAGTCACTTTCATGTATTAATATTGAATAAAGAGTTTTCTTTGTGGTTACTTTTAAGATCCCATGAGTTCCTCCCATTAGTTAATGTTACGATTGACACATGAGGAATCCATTCTTTTGACTCGCATGATCACAGGATATACAGCTACGAGAAGGTATCAACTGATGTTCATCGAATTGAAGTGGAATTGGGCTGATTTTTTGAAGTAGTTCCTAATGATATAGAGGTTGGTTTTTTTCAATTTAAAAAGAAGAGATTGTAATGAGTTGAAGTTCAAGAATACCTTTATAAAATAAGAGCAACGGCATCTCGTTTTCAAACTTCAACTCTATCCATTTATCATTAATTAGTCATATATATATATATATATATATATATATATNAGAAATAATATACAAAATTATTTAAATACCAAGTTAAACCTACCTGACGAGGATCTAATTAATGAAAACTCAAATAAAATAAAATTTTCAAAACCTAACTCTGAAAGGAATCCAAAAGTAATAAAGAAATTTCTTAAACGACAACTTTTTGAATTATTTTAACCTAAATTGGACATACGATATCAACAAAAAAAGAAATCATTTGACTTGTCTGATTTTTTTTCTTAAACAATAACTTATAAATCTAAATCTAAAATAGTACATGATCTTAATTTTGTTATAGGATAATATAATATAAATTATATTTTAAAATTTCACTTAATAATTTAAATTTTTTAATTGAATTAATTATTTGACATGATATCAAAGTTTTAATAACCAAATAATCACAAGTTTGAATTTTATTATTCATATTTATTTAATAAAAACTAAATATAAGATAACGTGAGTTTGTATAAATTTCATACTCAATAAACTTTTACTTTTACTTAAAGAGGTGTGATAAAATATAATATAAATTATATATTGATAACTTAAATTTTTTTAATTAAATTGGTTCTTTTGACAAATCTCAACTAATTAACGCTATCAAAATCTCAACTAATTTATTTTTATCAAAAAAAAAAGACTCATATGGCTTGTTTAATTTTTTTTATTAAATTTATAGATTTCAATGTTGTTTGTTTATAAATATGTCTAATACATATTACACATCTCAATATTTATACAACAAGGAATGATTTAGATAGTAGTACGTCCACATTCTAGAAAATAATGTTGTTAATTACATAAATGTTCACAACAAATGCTAAAATTATGTAAATGATTGATGCAGCAAAGTCGACTAATGTCATTTACTGTTGTAGTGAGTGAGCCCTTCGCTATTAGCGTTCCAATATATCGGTCTTCTTCATAAAAGTCCCACCCCGCCGCATGTTTGCAGGTGACTTTCGATAGCATTCCCACCACAGCACTAATTATCAAAGGTAGAAAATTCTCAACAATCTTAGGAAATTGACCTCTCCGAAACTCCAAACACTGCCCTCACATTTACACCATTTACCAAGCCCTATCTTTGGCCGAACAAATTAATTGGGTTTGCATATATTTCTTTTTAAATTAAACTCTTGCACGAGATGCAAGTTTGAAGAGGCAGGCAGACCATAGATAGGGGGGAGATGGATGCAAACCATCTGATCTCTTTCCCCTGAAAAAAGGTAAATTATGGCCTTGAGCCGAAATCTCATACTTATCATGAGATCATAGTTATCAAAATTAGAACTGGAATGACAAGTTTGATTCCGTAAATTGTAATTCAAACTCTGATCATCCATGCTTGGATTTTACTTTAAACGAATTTAAATATCAATAAACTCGAGTAATCTGACATATTAATATATAAATTAAATAGTAAATAATCTGATTAAACCTTATCGCATCAAAACAAAAAAAAATCATTAAAATAATATTGTTTTAAATAAAAACAATCCAATAATACAAGTTGTTTTTGATCCAGCTAAAGCTCGTCACATTAAAACAAGTGAATTTAGATAATCTCGTAATACAAGTTGTTTTTACAAGATTGACCCCAAATTAGGTATACCAGCTACACTTGAGAATATTCTGAATGCCAAATTTGACACTGCCCATCACTTGAAAAGATCACAAAGTGATTAGATGCAAGATTGCCAACCTTCATCTAGAGGACTGACTTAAAGACTTGGGTAGTGGAAATCAACTGGTCCCTTTTGCAGCTCCTTGTATTGTAAAATCTAGCTGAAACCCACTTACCGCACGGCACGATAATGGGGGCATCTGCCAACCTATCATGGTTTGGTCAATAACTAAGCTGGCCGCACTTTCTGACATAGCAGGTCCCATCTTGTTGCTCTTGCTTGCATGAATTATCACTAATCATGTGGATCATTGCTTAATTGATGGCACTTGATTATTTTAAAATTGCCCACTCTCTCGTATGAGCACCATCTCAAGTGCTCAACCTTCCTACTTGGATCGATTGGATAGACACCTGCGCAATCAAATGTTTTGACTGTATAATTGGTTTTGAGTTTGTTTTATAACAATTACAGAGTTAAGTTTTTTTATTGGAATTATTAGGAATTTATATTATTATTAATTTTAAAACTTATAAAATTAATCAAGATATATATATACTCACATTAATAAAAAAAATATTATAAAAATAACTTAATTAATACTGTTAATTAGGCCTAAAGATTAAGAAACAATACTACATATATTAATCCTTCACTTTGAATTTAAGGACTTTGATTTCACGTAGATATGTGCATCTATGTGTTTCTTTGATAATTTAACTTGAATCAATGACGTTGTTTTCATCAAAATTAACGTTGTTTATTGTACAATGTTATTTGGATTGATAATTTGATTAAGAAATAAGAATGGTACAAGGATGACATGAAGAATAATCAAAGTATAAAGTGTTAGATACGAACTTTCCTCTTTTATCGATAATTGGCAAAATGCTCATAGTAAGGTAATAAAACACCGTTATGCATTGTATCAACCATGAAGTAATAAGTGTTGAAGTGCCTGGAGTAGCTCCTAGTCTAGTGCTTTTCATTCTAGCTTTGAGAGTTTATGGTAGTGTTTCAACATGCAGTCGGAATAAATTGTTTTTAAAAAAATTAATTTTTTTATTTGAAATTAATATATTTTTAATATTTTTAAATTATTTTGATGTGATATTTTCAACTATGAATTTTAAAAAATAAAAATTATTATTTTAAAAACAACTACTACAATACTTATAAATACTTTATAAATTAAGTTAGGTTTCTTTTAAAATTAAACATACAATTGAGAAATAAAAATTGGGCAACCTGTGATTCAGGAAAAAATCAATTAATTTTTTTATTTTTTAAAATAACATATTTTAATTTATTTTTTAAAAAATATTCAAGGTAATGTCATTAAAAAAAAAAAAACAGTTAAATACTTATTACCTCGCTGGCATGTGGGTTGACAGTTCAAGATGTAACTCGAGCCTCGGAGTATTTCGTGGATTTAATTGGGTTAAGAGAGAATTGCAGATAAGGCCCAGTGGGCTTCCGTATAAATAGTATAGTTGATGGATGAAATAAGGACCCTATAGAGGCCTGCCTCGGATAATAACCTTTCTGTGTTTCACTTTTGCTAGAGTAAATTATAATTTAATATCCAGGATCTTAGGATTTTGTGGGTTGCCCCTGGAAAATTAGGAAAAAATAAAATAAAATAATGCAATATTCTATCAATGATAAAAATAAAATAAAAACTTATTTCAACCATTATTATTTGATGATGAAAACATGTCCTAGAGTGTAAAATTTAAAAAATAAATTTATTTAATATTTTTATATTTAAAATTGTTTTGATATGGTAATATTAAAAATAAATTTTTTAAAAAATATATTATTTTAATATATTTTTAAATTAAAAAATATTTTATTTTAATATATTTTTAAATTAAAAAATATTTTAAAAAATAGCTATTATTACATTTCTAATTAAACCCTCTTTTAATAAAATAAAATTGTTTTAGAATTTGCAATTTGATGCAAGTAATTTTTCCGAGACAAGTAATTAACGATCCATATTCTTATCACTTCTAAGAGGATTTGACCTTGTAAGAAGGTTTTTTTTTTTCAAATAAAGTAAAAGAAAGATTTCCAAGGTAAATTAAAAAAAAAACATTATAGCTTTAGATAAATGGAAATAGGCAAAAAAATCGTAACAATTTTTTTTTTATTTTTCATTCTTTTGATTTTTTAAATAAATTTTTGAGTTTCTAATAATTTTTAACTAAACTAATAATAAGCTGAAATCTGAGCTCCTTTTCTCTTTAAAAATCAAGATTAACAAAAGATTGGGTTGATTATCAATAGAATTGCCTCTAACACTTTCTAATAGAGAAAATTATAGGAACTTAATTACTCAAATTAAAACTATAAGAATGTATTTATCAAAAATCAATACACAAAGATATCTAATGTCGTTAAATTCATGGGATTATAACCAAATCTCGTTTTTAAGTATATTTTCAGTCAAATTACTTGCTTAAATTTGATTGTAACACGAATAACTATGAGAAAGCATTGACTATTGGATGCAGCATAGCTCAAAATAATCTGTCTCCTGAAAATTAGTTAACAAACTTGGGGAATTATTTTTTTTATTTTTTTATTTTAAATTAATATTTTTATATTGTTTTGATGAACTAATATTAAAATACTTTTTAAAAAATAAAAATATATTTTAATATATTTTTAAATAAAATACACTTTAAAAAATAAATATTATAATACTTTCAGACATTTTTAAACATATCCGTAAAGAAATCCATGTGCATTTCCATTTTAAATTTGTCTGCTTGCAAATTAAATTAAAATACAGTGAATATTATATAATACATCGAGACGCTCACACACAATTTACTTCTAAACTTGAAGTTGACCGTTGATATATGTATAATAATAATGTTAAATAATACCTGTGATCTAAAAAATAATGTTCTAACCCGTGAGGATATCTCAAAGGCATGAAGAGAATTAATCAAACAATACAGGAGAACTTTATTAAGACTTAAAATCAAACAAACACTTGAATTATTCAAGATTAAATTTCATGTGTTCTTAGCTAGCTAGAACACTTATTTCTAGTGTTGATCATTAAACCCTTAGAACAGCACAAGAGCTTAAGCTTTAACAAATGGATAAATCTCATATCTAACCGTACAACTCCCACCAGTAACCCTACCCCCTTCTTTTCCACCAGAAAAACCTTGAAGCTCACTTATAGCACCATTAAGACAATTCTTACAATTAACACTAGAGAGATCCCTTGTGCATTGAGCCATTCCGTAAAGTTTCTTCGATCCCCCGAGGCCCAACTCTCCAGCGGCATACATTTTCCTTGCGATATAAGCCTTGCTTGCCAGTTGGCTCAACAAGTCCTTTGTCTTCTGATTAAATACCACTGGATTGCTCACATTTCGCACGTTATACAAGTAGATCTTGTTTCGGCTGTCAATCTGGCCGAAGAAGTCCTTGTTTGAATACTTCAGTAGACAGTTATCGTAAGCTATGAATCCACTTTTACCGTATGGGCAGCGCCTGCGGATCTCCCTGGTTGCATCAGCAACACAGGCACTGCAGTCTGAGGATGAGATATCTCCTCTGCAAAGAACGAGCCCATATGGTCGGTCTAGGTTTTTCTGACCTAAAGAACCAAGGGCAAAGCCTTCCTTAGCTGGTGCAAGTTGGTAGAAAGAACTCATTAGAACGTCCAAGCTTTTTTTATAAGAGCCATAGTTAGCAGTTGATTTCTCGTTGCCTGAACAGCTACTATATAGAGGGTCAACTCCAAGAACATTTTGGAGAAGCAGAGAGAGAGCTAGAAGGTAGAGAGAGGAGGTGAATCTGGAGGAAGACATTGTTTGAACTACTCAATCTAGATATCAGAGAGCTGGAATAGTTGGGTTAAGTTGATGAGGTTGTGAGGATATGATAGCATGTATTTATAGTGGTAATCTCCATGTTAATTAAAGGCTGGGAGGATGCATGAACTCGTCTAATTTTGAATTTGCCAGCTGCTCAAGTTGACAAGAATTGTTCAAGGATATGAAGGGAGGATTGCGGAACTTGTATAGTTAATCAAGAAAGAAACAATCTTAGGAAGGTAATTAATCAAGAAAATGTCAATGAACCAGAAGGATTGTTTTTATTTTATTTTTATTTTTTGTATGCAGCACGCAAAGGTGAGTAAATCAAGCACAAACAGGTGCTCCTAATCAATATATATATATACACATACTGCCTTTATGTTTATCGCTTCGATCTTAGCATAATTGTTTCTTGAATATTAAACAGATTTTCAGCCCTGCAAGCTTCCAAGAAACAATAAATTAATTTCTTTTAGAGCGTGCAATTGGATAAAAACAAGTAATTTGACCAAGACAATTGCAATTAAAAATCAAGATTTTTATCACCTCCTAGAGCTGGAGTTGGCCTTGGAAAATGTTGCTAGATATTCATTTAATCAGCGAGCAAGACAATGCAAAGAGTTTCCCATAGAAACTATAAGAATGTGTTTATCAAAATCAATACCACAAAGATATCTTCTTCTTCTGTATAATAATAAGAAAACAGTCGTTTAGAAGATCCCCTAAAAAATTGAATGACTATTCACAGGAAAATAAAATGATTGCGTTACAAATGAGATAAGAGGTAACAAGAAAAAAAAAAATATAACAGGAAAGAGCAACGAATAAATGATGTGTATTTATTCAAATTCAAATACCTGAAATTAAATTAACTACATTTTAGCCAAAACGATACTCTATACATGTTCGAGGGGAGCTAGAATTTATAATTTCAATATAGATGCATCTGGTTAAAAACATATTATTCTCAATATTATACCAAAAAAAGAGGTCTCAAGCCCGACTTTAAAATCTATATTTCACTAAAGAATACTATTAACAAATCAATAAATTCAGAGTCCATGTGATGAATCCACCCGTCAGTGTAAGAATTCTATCCATCATTAGCAATATAAAAGAATAATGTAATAACAAGTCATTTACAAGTGTTTGAATATATGATAAAGTTAATTTTTAAAATATTTTTTTGTTTAAAATACATTAAAATAATGTTTTAATTTTAAAAAAATTATTTTTCATACATATCAAAACGATGAAGAAATATCAAGAAGAAACTAATTTAAAATAAAAAAAATTCAAAAATAAATAAAAATAAACAGGGTGGAAGTCTTCCGCTCACAGAATGGACATATAAATGAATTGCTCTTGATCCTGTAATAACACGACCAGGAAGATATCTAATGTTATTAAATTCATGGGGATGTAACCAAATCTCGTTTTAAGTGTCTTTTCAGTCAAATTACGTAGTTTAGATTTGATTGCAACGCGAAGAACCCCAAGAAAGCATTGTTTATTTTGAATAGAATATCCAAAAAAATAAAAAACTGTGCTATCCTCCCATGGATAAGTATTTAACAAATGTGGCAGAAACAGTCATGTTAAGGAAATCCATGTGCATGATATGTATATGATCACGTCAACTAGTTCTTCATATATATCGCTAAAACAACTTACAATTTATTCCTAAAGATTTGCCTCCTCTTAGAATTTCGTTTGGGATGATTTTTTAATTTAAATCGTTGCCCAAAAATTATTTTTCTCAAATAATTTATGACAGTATAAACTGAAACAATTTCAAGTTAGAAGCATGTTTAGTGAAAACAACTCAGATCATTTTCTTAAAAAAATAATTCATAAGATAAATTAAAACTCTCTACTTTTAATTAAATCAAGACTTTAACTCAGTTTTGTCAAAAAAATTATTTAAATAAAAAAATAATTCTAACTAAACATATTTATAACACTTTTTTTTAAATCAAGAACAAAAAACACAATTTAAATTGATTTACCTTGCTTTGCTTTTGCTGTTATGTCTTATTTATTTTGTGAGGTTTTTGTGTATAGTTGTTATATTTTTGTAATTAAGTATATTATAAATTATTATTTTGTTTTAATTACTAATAATAAGTTTTGAGCTATCATTTACTTTTATTAATTTTAAATAATATATTACTTTAAAAAATTATAAAAAATTATATAATTTTAAATAACTTATTCTTTTATATATTCAAATTTGAGATTGAGTTTAAGTTGGGGGTGTTTTTTCAACATTATATTTACATTGTTGGTCATAAGCTCGAGATTCGGATCAGATTAATAATCTAATTAATAAAACTTTAAAATAATCAAATAAAAAAATTTCAGTGCCTAGTATTTTTTGTATAACCAGTTACTGGTCCAATTCCATGGACAATTCAATAAGCGGGGCGATGCCATGGAAGAAAACACATAAATAGTTGCCGTCACTACCTTAGTTGACCAGCAAGCTGATCATGTCTAGTTGTCTTCACGGCATAATAAGCAGGCTAATGCCATAGGCAATCCAGCCTTCCCCTTCCCGTAACTCATGGAAGCTTTAGAATATTGCCAGAGCACTACCACTACTCATTTATTTCCTTGTCTTGTAGGATCATGCTTGGATTAGGTGCACCTCAAAGGAAAGCCATCCCTTCTTTCACATGGACGCCACTAACCACTCCATGGATTATTTGACTTCTTGGCCTCACTTGGAATCTGCCTCCTGCTACTTTCATCTATGTCTACATGTGTGAACGAGTGCAATTTGACAAGCATGGTTATTTCATAAGAATTACATTAGCCAATTTCCCTCAACTTCCATATGGTTGAAACATGTTCGACTTATTCAACAAGCCAGGTTTTGGCTTGCGAGGCTTTCCTTTACCTGCAGGCGCGCGCTTGAACGTTCAAAGATCAGTAACAGAAGTTTTAGTTTGTCTGCAGAATTATCCCTAATTCCCTCTGATTTATAACACCTGATGCATATAACAAGCTGTTGATTTCCCAGGTGGTTCAAGCAAGTAGCATGTTTTGATATGATTAAAGTACACCAAGTCAAATGAGAGGAAAGCTGCACCTAAACTTCTAGCAGATCATGGCGAGCACAACAATCCACCTCTTGCAGAGTGAGAAAAAATATCATAAGATACCAAACAACCTGTCATTACATTGCCATAACAGTTGAACCAAATCCAACTTGGAAACCATTAATTGATAGTATTATCTTTATTCCAACAAGTATTCTCTTTTGTCAGTTGTGTCTCTATAAAAGAAATCCCTATTGAAGCCAAACACTCAGAGACTTTCTCTGTGATAAACACCCTACATCTTCTGCAATTTCCTGTTTCATAGCCTAATTATTATCGCGATGGTGAGAACAATCACCAGCTTTTTCCTCGTGGCCATGATGCTAAGACTGGCCATGGCTGCTAATTATACTGTTGGTGGTCCAAATGGTGGATGGGATGCAACCACAAACCTGCAAGCTTGGGCAGCATCAAATAATTTCCTAGTCGGAGATAACCTCAGTGAGTTTCTGATTTATCCTGCTGGTATTTTTGCGTTAAAAAGACATAAGTTTTGAATACCCAATCTCTGCGTTCTTTGAAAATGTAACGGGACTAACTCGTTATCTATTTCAGTCTTCCAGTATGGACTCATGCATGATGTGATTGAAGTTTCAAAGGCAGGCTATGACTCCTGCCAGACAACGAGCCCACTACAGTCATATAGTGGGGGCACAACAGTCATCCCTCTTTCTTCTCCTGGCAACAGATACTTCACCTGTGCAACACCAGGACATTGTGCCGGAGGTATGAAGCTTGAAATAGACACTCTTGCAACTTCTACCCCACCACCGGCCTCTCCCTTAACCCCGCCACCAGCCTCTCCCTTAACCCCGCCACCAGCTTCACCAAGCCTTCCATCACCTCCAACTACGTCGACTCTACCACCTGCTTCCACCGTCATTCCTCCCGCTTCCTCTCCACCTCCAGAAATTTATGATCTCTCACCATCACAATCACCAGAAATGACTCCAACAATGCCTCCTCCAGCCCTGCGTACCTCAACAATGACCAGTCCTACATCTCCTGCAATTGCCCCTTCTATAGATGGTTTTATGAAAACACCTCTCCCATCATCAGCTAGCGAAGAAAGTTTGCAAAGCAGTCTCACAATGGGCATCAGCCTGGTTATCATGATGATACTTCTTGCTATCTAAGCATTGAAAGAAATTCACCAGACACTCAAATTTTTAGTTGATACTTTATGCTTGAGCATGAGCATACTTTCCTTGCATTTCTTTCAATGTATCTGATGTTTTCTGAATTCGAATGAAACATTATTGAAAAACAGTTAATTATTGTTATTTTGCATTAATATCTACAAATGGGATTGAGATCATCATCAATCTGCAAATGAATCAATGCAACATGCAAATAATATCCTAGTGTCCAGAAATCTGATTCCTGCGCAACTATCAGAAAAGGTAACTGACCTGATTAACTTCTCTTCTGCTACCATCTGAAATTCTACCTAACCCAGACCCATAGTTAGCTCGATTACATTTCTATAAAGCACTCAAACTTTCCCCATGATCTTCTATATAAAACAATTGATCTTCTAAACGCAGAAAGTGTACCTTGATACCATTTCTGTCAAGGGTGCACGCATCCGCGCTTAGTTCATGCTGAGGGAAGGTTTAACCAAAGAAACAAAGAGTTGAGGCAGACCTGAACATTAAATTCTAAGACAATTCAAGATAACTTTGATTACAGGTGACCTTTAGGAACCTTTACTCATACAGAGAAGATGAAGGAAAGAATTTGGCTTTGGTTACCTTGACTCAGCAGGATCAAAATATTGGTTTTTGCTTGCCACATTGTAGTCTATCTGCTCTAAACTATCAGTTCCCCTCATTAGTTCATTGCAAGACTAACTAAGTTCAATTTTTCATAACTTAAATACAAGTATATGCATGCTTGGAAATGACAACAAAAAATGAATCAACCATCCTCATAAAGTATACATACCATCATGAATGTTTTCCAAATTAAGCAACTGGGAGGCGAGACATATGAGATTCTGCTGTGTCACCTGCAACAAGTGTCATGAGCCACATTGCAACACCAAGGGAGCCGATGGAAGGCATAATCTTGTTACCAGAAGCTTGTTCTTAGGAAGCAAATGCAACAGGAATTGCAAGGTACGAGGCAGAAATCTTGGTGATGAAGAGATAGCTCTGACTTGAGTCTTGACACTCTAACCTCTCTTTGTCTGCCTTTAGCCTCTGCTTCTCATTCAAAACCTTGAATTTATCCCCAAATCCAATGTGAAAAGTGAAATCTAAGCGACAGAATACTTGATGAGAGAAGATCAAGATCAACAAGCCTCTCTGTCAGCTACCTTTTCAGCAATTTCTCCTGACAGGCTTAGGAGCCAAATGAATTGAATGATTCAGTTCTCAACATAAACAAATATTTGATTAGTATATCCCCTTGACACAAGACTGATAATTGCATTTATTACAATAAACAAGGGCAATTCAAGATCACTAATTCCTTAGCTAGGCTTAAACCATAACTCCATAAGAGCCAAATTACTCTCTTGTTCTGTCAGGGACCATAAGATTTCCGGTACAATTCATTTCAGGCACACAGGTCAGTTTAAAATTTTAGAATGAAATCCAATAACAAACCATGCTAAAGATTCCAGCACTTTGTTTGCATTATAATCATTGCCTTAAGCAATTGGTCTAGTTCTAAAGCCAGTGTAAGGAACAGACTGTTATGAACAGTAAAAAAACGAGGCCGCATGAAATGGCCATCATTTCTGGAAATTAGTCTCCTTTTCACAACTCCTCCGGAAAATCAAGCACGCCACCCAAGGAAATGGCCCTCATGTACGTCTATGTGCTGTGATTGTCTTTGTTGGGAGACATGCCAAGCCGTTTGCTCCTCGATAAAGCTTGCGCACCATAATGGCGTTGCTAATTGTATTTGTTTTTTTCAACCATGTATTATTTCACATTTACCTAATTTCTTCAAATCTTGAACAAAGCTGTCAAATCTTATGTGAAAAAGGGCTTGTCCAATTGATTAAGGAGCAATTTCGAATTACAGGCGTTTCCCTAAAGTTTAAAAAATAACATTACTTAAAATTAATTTTTTTATATTATTAAATTATTTTGATATGCCAACATTAAAAATTATTTTTAAAAATTAAAAAATTATTATTTTTAATGTATTTTGAAATAAAAAATATTTTTAACAACAACTATTACTTTACTTTCAAATACATTTTTAATAAATTAATCCATAAACCTTTAGATAAATATTTTTATTAAAACATCTTGTTTTTTAAAAAAAAAAATCAATTTTATCTGGTTTGAACTTGGTTAACCAAGTAAATAAAAATTTAATTTAGTCAATCGTACAAGATAATATATTTTTCTATTTTAACTTGAAATGATTTTTCAAGTCAAGCCGGTAACTAATTCATGATAGCTTAGGCTCCATTTGATATTGTTATGATTGAATATAATGCTAATATGATTATAATTTTAAAAGTTGTTTGCTTTTCATTGTTTAAACTCGCTTTTCACCGCAAATTATAATAAAAATTTGGGTTTAAAAAAAGTTATATAAATTTATTTTTTATTTTTTTCAATATACTGGTATGTTTAGTATTATAATGTAATATATTTAAAAAAAATACTCAAAAAAAAAAAAATATATATATATATAGCAACCCATCAAAACCAATAAAAAAAATATTAATCGACTTTAAAATCGCTTTCAAAGACATCACCATAAAACTGTTACAACTACGATGATACTGAAACCTCCATGACCTAAGAGCTTGTGAGCTACAAGTGACTCCATGAAAGAACATTAAAAAAAGGAGGAGGAGAATATCTGCAGAGTGCAGAGCGTAACCATCAATGACTTTTTAATGGCAACCTTTTCCATTGCAGATTCCTTGACATCACTCTAAACACCAGACATCCAATAATAACCTGAGCCAAAAACCATAGGAGACACCACCTGTCATGGCAGTGCCTTTTTCTCCTCTTTGACTAGTGAAGACCACTTGCCTCGGATTCTAAACCTTTCACGACTTTTAAGGCCCCATTTTGACTCCATTTACCACTAGTGCAAAACATTTCTTTTCACAATATTTAACTAAATTGTTAGTATACTACTAGATAGCAAGAGAAAAATGCAAGAAAAACAACATTCTCAAGGGGAAAAAAGCCAGAACATGATTGTTGTTTTTGTTCTAAAAATTCAGGGACAGCTCTGTGAATTCACTAATGCTCAAGAAATTATAATAATCACAATCCTTCGTTACAATCCACAACCCGAACAACCATCCCTGTACAATCCCAGAAAAAAATTATCCTAAAAAAATGACACTAAAAATTAAATACAAAATACAAGGAAAAGAAAAAGGCCATGATGGTAAAGAACAGCTAAGCATGCAGAGGACCTGGAGTGACCAACACAGTACTGCTCGGCGGATTATTAGTCGGTGGTGGAGCCCCATTTGTAACTGGGGCAGCAGGAGGAGGAAAAGGTGGCGGTGGGAGCGGAAGAGGAGGTGGTGGGGGTGGAAGAGGAGGTGTATCACTGTCCGGTGGATTTGGTGGTGGGGTGGACCAAGAATATGATGGGCTGGGCGGGGAGAAGCCCATTGGACTAGGTGGGGTCAGCCCAGTAGGCACAGTAAGAGGAGTAGGGAAGGGTAAGTGAGGAGATTGACAGGAATCATCAGTGCAGTTTTGTGATTTATGACGGTGGTGGCGTAAGAGGCCAAATACCAAGACAAGACCAAGAATTACAAGTACAGTCACAATGAAAATGAAGATCTTTGTTGCTTTCCCTACATAACACATTTTGTTGTTGGATTTTGGAGTACAGAAGAAGAAGAAGAAGAAGAAGGGAAGTTGGAGGCAAAAACTGAGTAGTTACAGAAGGAGAGGGTGGTGGGGCTTGATTCTTTTTCGTCTCTTTTTCATGGTGTTGGCGTCTTGAGGGAAGAAGAGGGATAGTGGG
>SRLM01000342.1:561431-654896 GCA_015708895.1 Populus ilicifolia
TTAAAAAAAAAAAAAAAAGCAGAGTCATGTTTGTAGCCAGATAGATTGTTCCAATAGCACTTTCCTTAAAGTTTAAAATATTGACTGAATGATGTTTTCAATTAATTAATCCATAAACTGTCTCGGTAATTTAATAATCTAAATCTCTTTTAAGCTCGTTTGTGGATTCAAATTTAATAAAAGTAATTGTTGTAAAAAAACATTTATAATATTTTTTATTTAGAAATATATTAAAATAATATATTTTTATTTTTAATATTACTACATTAAAAATATAAAAAATATTAATTTATAACTAAGAAAATTTAAAAAGAAATTCAGAACATGACAAACACTACCTAACTGGGCTGGAAATTGATTTTGTTTATTACATTAATGATGAGGGGCACTGTTGGTAGGTGAGATATTAAAAAAGCTAAGTTGGTTAACACCTAATTCTGTTTCAAGAATAAGTTAATATGTAATTAAGGAGGAGTTAATCAAGAGATTAACTGTGCCGTTGAAGTGAAGGCAAGAGAGGATATCTCGGGAATCGAGCCTGACAAGGAAGTCTGCCATGTCATCCCCTTCTGAGCGTAGCTGGCAGCACTTCTTTAGCAGGGCCATTGACACCTTATTTTATTTCCGTCCACGTTCCTTTTATTTACATACTTGCCACTCTTTTTTTTTTCATCCTTGTTTTTATTCCGGACTTTTTCAATAACAAAAATAAAATACAGCATGGTACTGTAGGTTCGCGGGTTCAACTCATTTCATTATTATTTTTAAAACTTTTATTGAAACCGTGTTTAATAATTATAATTGTTGAATTAAATTATTATTTTTAGTTTAATCTGGATTGGGATTTATATCTTGGATTTAGTTGCATGGTTAGATTAGATTTAATCACTATAATATTTTGATTTACAACTCATATAATTAACGTTCAAGATCTAACTTATTATAGAAAAAAAGAAGATAGCATAGATTATTCTAGAAAAGAGAAAAAAAATCCACAATTATTCTTGAATTTTTTTTTTTGAAGGAGCAATAATTTTTTTTTGATAAGTCTTTTTTCAAAATGAAAAATTTAACTATTTATAAATTTATGATTTCTAAAATATAAAATTTCTCAATAAATATTTTTTATTATATATATATAATAAATATTATGTGAGAAAATTTGCAGTGTTTTTTTTTCCCTAAAGATGATTGTAAGTTGAATCCACAGTTTTTATTTATATGGAAAATTTCCTCTTATTTATCACTTTAAATATATAGAAAACATATAAAGATATAAAAAGTATATTGGATGAAAAAATAAGTAATAAGTTACATTTTTGAAGTAAGAAAATTATTTCTTGATAAAATTGAACTAGTATTTTGTAGAATATTTTTATTAAAAATAACAACAGATTCTACAAAGATACATGTGTGCAAAACACTAAAAAACATAAAAAACAATATTATTCATCACATTACTGTTTATACAAAAACAAATCATTGTAAATTGTTATGGTAATTTTTTTTAATGATCAATTAAAATATATTTATTGGTGAAGGGTAAATATAGTTTTTCAAGTCACTCTCCACATGAGAATAAATTATTGTGAGTTATTATAATTATTTTTTTATCCCAATTTTTTTTTAAGCACACCTTCGTAGAGCCAAGTTGATGGTCAATTAAAATATATTTATTAATGAATGGCAAGATTCAAAGAAAAAGGATCAAAATGAAAACAACTACAAAAGAGGGTGGTTGTTTTAAACTTGGTGCAAAACATTTATTTTGATCCTAAAACTTTCAAATTATAAAATTTTAGCCTCTTCAAATTCATGCAATTCAATTTTAGTTTAAACTTTTTTTTTTTTTTTTTTNTTTTTTTTTTTTTTTAGTTTTTAGTATGAGAAATAAAAGAAAAAACAGTTAAATCTTAATGATAGAGAAAATGTTTAATTAAATCGACACCAATTCCAATCACAAAAAATAACAATTTTGGTGTCCATGAATTCCTTTCTATGATAAAATTTTAACCTATGTATTATTTTTTCGTTAACATTGCTGAAATGATAGTTTTGAACTACAAATAAATTTTGATTTTAGGGATGATTAAGAGCTTTTAAGTCTTGTTCGGGGCCATGTTTTCTAATGTATATAGAGTGTGTGTATTTATTTTAATCAAAACTTGATTGATAATGAGTTTTTTTTATTAGAGATATTATAATTATGACTTTTTAGTGATTAAAAGTCATCAAATTCCGAGTAGAGCAAAAGACATATTGCCCTGTTATTTAAACAAAAATCAAGAAAGGATGACAAATCATCTATCTCATAAAAAAATATAAAAATAAATAAAAGTATTCAAATACATGAGCTACTAGAGACTAGTGTACTTAGGTCCCTTTCCCTTCTTTTTAATTATATGTTTTTTTATTGTGTTTTTTTTTTCAATTTCATCCATCACATTTGGATATTTATTGACTTTTCTTGTTTTATATTTTTGAATGAAAGTTTAATATTTTATCAATTATTGATTGGATAATGTAATTTATTTTGATTTGATATTTTATTTATCATGATCTTAAACAAGTGCTTTACTATTTGATTGGTTTTTAATTTTACAAGTGTTTATTTTAAATAAAAAAATTATACGTAAAAACTTATCAAATTTAATTGAATCAATAATCTGGATTATAAATTTAATTAATTAATATTATAAGTTAAGAAATAAACTTTATATATTTTTTAGGTTGTATAAATAATTCTTGATTTATTAATTAAATACATATATAAAATTTTCAATTAAATTTTTTATGTCAAAAAACATATAAAAAATATTATCATGTCAGGAAAAATACACTCATTAAACTATTAAATTATAAATATTAAACATATATCAATATTAAGATGTGTTTATATTATACTACATTAAACAAAATATAAATATTTTACAAATCTGTATAATAGAAATATATACATCTCAGCTTAAATTGATTTCTTAATCCACATATATATAATATAACACCCCATTCAAGTAGAAATGTCATTCATGGATGAAAAGAATTTAAATGTTTGAAGAAACGAGAGGTTACTGTAGCTAGGAAAGAGTGAGTGTAGAAAGCTAAGCTTGGAGATGCAGGGATCGATCCCCGTACCTCTCGCATGCTAAGCGAGCGCTCTACCATCTGAGCTACATCCCCGTTGCAGAGACGATATTCTTTTATTATAATTAAACAAAATATATTAGTATGAAGACTTTGATAAATGAAAAATAATTTATCCAAATTTTGCCATTACAATCCGAGTTGGGAAAGATTGATTCAATATTCAAATTTTCTCTATAGAACTAAGCTGTGATGAGTGTGTGTGAGAGAGATTTATTTGTGCATCACGAGGATTTATTCTTTCTAAACAACAAATTTAGTGATTCAGATGAAACATCCAATAAAAAAATTTAATAAAAAAAATAAAAAAAAATATTCAGACTCAAAATAAATAAAATTACAACGTAATTTCTCTATCATTATTTATCAATATTTTAAAATTAAATTAGATAATGAGTCGATTTAGAACTTAATTGATATAGAATTTAAACTAGTTTAAATTAAAGAGAAAATATATAAAAAAATAACTTGATTGATTTGTTAAAATCCAATTATTAATCTATTAATTTTTTTAAAATATTTTTATTAAAATAAAATTTATTTTTTATTTTTAAATTTATTATGAATCAACTCGAGGCAGTCCTATCTCACAATTCAAGCCATGCCGAAGATAGTTCTGGAAACTATGCTATATATATCCCTTGATAGTGGGGGTATAAATCGTTTTCTTCGAATGGATTAAAGCGAGCATTAGACCGGGTTAGATGGCTAGCCGTATCAAATGCACGTGGCAGGAAGGACACCTTGATTGCTTAATTGTTTTCTACTTTTTTCAGGGAGGAAGCTGCAATATCAATCAAAATACAAGAGCAAGATTGAATGTTTCAATTAAAAAGGCCACCCTTTTCTTGTAATGGTTGAAGGGGGAGGGTGGTTTCCATTCCGTTCTCTGGGAAATCGGAGCCTGAGCTCTTTAGGACTCGAAACTTAACAAATGGCGACGCTAGTTGTTTCTGATGATATATTAAGGGCTTTTGAATCTGGGTCTCCCTTGGTTTCCACAATGGATTAAGCTTCTCCACTTCTTACAGGTAAAGAAACGTTGCTCTCTTGGCCTTCTTTCTATTTTTTTTTGTCAAAGATATCTTGTTGCCTGAAATTGATTACTTTTACATAATCTTCTGTCATAGTTAATGGTTCTCAAATGTGTTTTTGATAAATTGTCCTGTTAAAAATCACTTTCTTTTCTTGCTTTGCTTTGCTTTGCTTTGATCACTGAGTTAATAACTAACAGGCAATTTGATTTTTTTAACCGGTTCTTGACATTAATGGTTAGTAGCTAAAATGTATTTTTGATAGAAGGTAGAAAGGTGGGTGTTTTTTGGGTCATTGAAATTTTATATGATATGATCAGCGGACTTCGCTATTGTAATGAATGTTAATTGTTTGTGGAGCAAATTTCCAATCAATTCGACTTGTGCACTAATGAAACTATAGAAGTTTCCTCAAGTTCTTTGGCAATAAGCTACTTTTTATAAGGGTATCGAAATTCAGGGTTTAGGTTATAGAATGTCTGACTTTAAACATCATTTGTAAGTGTTGATAGTGCTTTTCTAGAGGTGTTTTATTAAGTGGTATTTGATTTTGGATTGTGAGGGTTGGCCTACAATTTTCTTAGCCTGTGTTTGAGTCCTAGTTTTGTGTTTCCACTTTCCGGTATTATTCTTCCTTTTGCTTCAAAAGCTTATAATATGGAGAAATTAATCGACGTAAAAGTTCTCTCGTCTATGCATGTAGTGAAACTTTAAAGCTTTTTCATTTTATAATTCAAAGAAATATTGATTGAAGAATACAGAGGAGATTCAGGAGCTGAATTTGCATATCCTCCTAGCATATACCTCAGGTTTCATTAGTTCGATATAGTACTCAAAGTCAATGGTCTAGAAAAAGAAAAAGGAAAAAAGAAAGAAAGAAAAAGAGATTCGTTAGACCTTAAAAGTTTACACACACACACACACACTCATTTTCCTTTTATGATGTGAGAATATCTTGAGGAAGTGTAAGATTCAAGTGGTCTAATTAGTGTACTGAACTAGTTTACCAGGTCTTGATAACTGTGGGATTTCAAGTGCATACAATCTATATGTTGTAAATGAAATATGCGTTAAGTATTTTTACTAAGATATTCTTTAGAGTAATGCATCTTTCAGGAATTTTATAATTTGCTTCCATGCATTGCAAGTTATTCGAAATTTAGATTCTTGGTTGGACATTGGTTAGCACTTCTGAGCATTTCTATATATGATTTCTCCACCGAGTTTTTATTTTTCTAAAATTTTAGTAATTATATCGGCCGGTTCTTTTATGAAATGCACATTGTTTCTAGCACTCTAGTTAGTCTTTTATTTTTTACTTTAAATTGCGTTACACATGAAAAAATATCCTTTCAAGTGGCCCCCCTTCTACCTAGTCTCTGCACCCAATCTATCGAAGCATGTTCTGTTGTGTATATTCTAAATTTAGAACAGCTGCATTAATTTTGGGGTTGGTGTAATTAATTCGTGCATATCTGCGTTTTCTTACACCCAAAGAAAAATGCTTGCGATAAAGACAGTAATTTGAACATTTGTCACATTTCCATTACTCATATCCTTCTTTTGTAATCCCAGAGAGATTTAGTTCATTCCACCTCCTCCTTTTATATATCTCATAGTAGTTTGGGATAAATTATTTTCCCTCTTCAGTTTCTTCTCTAATTGTCCCATCCATGGGTCGGAACAAGCTTCCGTTGAAGAAAATTGATAATCCCTCCCGTCGTAAATTAACATACTCAAAACGTAGAGATGGGATTATCAAGAAAGCCACTGAATTGTCTGTGCTATGTGATACAGATGTTGGTCTTTTGATGTTTTCTCCTAATGGTAGATTGACTACCTTTTCCAGCAATGGAAGGTTGATATAGAACTATTTAGTTCAGAACAATATAGATTCATGTTTTCTGTTTATTCTACTGTGATTTTCCTATGTAAATAATTTTGACAGTCTTAAAATGATTTTGTAGGATTGAAGACATCTTTCTTCGCTATTTTGACCAGTCCAATGTACTAGAAGGGCGGTGTGTCTGTTATTCTCTTCATCTTGATTCTTTGATTCATAGCCTGTTTGTTTTTTGTGTTTCAAAAACTCTTTTGAAAAAAATATTTTTTTTACTTCAAATTAATATTTTTTTTCTATTTTCATATCTTTTAAACGTATTGATATCAAAAATAAAATTTTTAAAATAAAAAAATTATTTTGATGTATTTTCAAATGGAAAGCACTTTGAAAAGAAACTGCTATCATAATACCAAACAGGTTTTTAGATTAACACATATGCCTTGTTGTTTTTTGGATA
Source organism: Populus ilicifolia (assembly GCA_015708895.1). Lineage (NCBI taxonomy): Eukaryota > Viridiplantae > Streptophyta > Magnoliopsida > Malpighiales > Salicaceae > Populus > Populus ilicifolia. Next base: position 567,910 of record SRLM01000342.1, read on the forward strand.
ATGTGGATATCTTTGTTAGATTTTTACTAGGAAATTTTCAATGTCTTTTTATTAATCGTTTGTTTTATTCACAATATTTATTTTGGTGTGCAGACCAGTTGAACAGGAGGGGGTAAGATCTCTCTATCTTTCTTAGTATACTTTCTTATGTGTGTGTCTCTGTCTGTGTATGCATATAAATTGCGCTTGTGTTTGGGATCCTTTTTTTTTTTTTGTGAAGATGATGTGTTTGAGATCATGATTTTCCATTATTTGTTCTTTCAGTATTTGTACCAAAATCTCAAGCGCTTGAAATATGAAAGAGAAATGCTGGAAAAGATTGCAAAGTTTGATTCTCTCTCTTTCTCTCTTTCAATACACACACACACACTCATGGACCATATACACAGAAACCTAAGAGTTAATTTTGTGAGAACTTTCTCTGATTAGAATTCTTTCTTTTGTCATATGGATGTTCCACTACCTTGTGCATGGAAAGAAAACACAGGATAGAGGTAACTTTTTGAAACACATTTTTCTAGATTGTTTTCTTACAAACTCTACTTGAAACATGATAAAATTATTTTATTTTTTGAACTGTTTGTTTATGGCTTAATAGGCGCTTCAGGAGAAACTCCATGAAATCAGCCAGAAACTACAAGAGAGACAAGAAAAGATGAGGCCAGTATTCTTTTTTTTTTTTAATTGTTTTTGCATGGTTAACCAAGCCTGTAATTTAAATTTTCTATTCATCCCATTTTTTTATTTTTATATATGAACAAGTAAATCATAACTCAATAACATAAATCTTTTTTTTCATTGATAATAAACATTGCTGTATTCTTCTTTATTATATAAAAAACAGGTCTTATCCAGATGTGGTGAATATCAACTCAGTTCATGATGCCAATGAGCACCGACAATTTCTTAATGATGCAATTCGAAATATAGAAAAGCTAAAAGTGGGTACACGTTTCCCCTGTCAATTATGTAGTCCCATTTCAACTTTATTAAAACTAACAATTTCCTTACCCTTCTTCTTAGATGGAGATTTTACATGAACCTTTAGACCTTCAGATGTCTGGGTGTTTTCAGGTAATTTGAGAGGGAGAACAGCAGGGGCGGTAGAAATGGGGAGCACAAACTGGAAAATGCTCACAAAAACTTCTGCATTGTTCATCTTGCATTACTTTTGATGTTTATCTAATCTATGCTGTTTCATTCTGTATTTTTGTTCATAGGTGCCTCCCGCTGCTACCAGGGATTCTCATTTGACTGCTGACGAGCTTGTGGATGCCAATGGAAACTGGTAATTTGTGGTCGTAATTTCTTAACTTAATCAAAATCTGGTAGCTTTGGGAATCTGACAAGCACATTTGAGCATTGGGTCATGCATGTTAACTCCTCCTTTGTAAACCATATCAAGAACGAGTTAAAAGAAAATAGTGCACCCAGATTATCATTTGTAAATTAATTTCTTGCACTTTTGTTTCATGTAGGAATCCGCCGCAGGATGACCATCAACCTAAAGAGGCACACTTGCCTGTTGGTCCACACCTGAGCCTCGAGTACCTCAGAACTCAAAAGCACTGGAACCTTCAAAGTCGTGGGCAGGGCAATGCCTGAGATTAGACACCAAGTGAGGAGAGTTTTATTGTTAGGGTCCTTCGTCCAAGTTTTACTATTGCTTATATTAATAAGATCATCAGCTTCTGTAGTTTACCATGATATGGGTTTTAGCAGAAGCTGTCGCATGTGTGTTTTCCTTATGAACTTCGGATTCTACTCTTGTTTGAAGTTTGGAACTTGAATAATGTTGGATGTTGCAATTTACATGGATTTATTGTTTCTTTATGCATGAGTTTGAGCTTTGTGATAAGCATGTCATTTTCATTGAAGATGTCAGCAGGTTACATGGAACATGTTGTCAAGATTTATGGCAATCTTACTGAAAGATTCTTCCCAAAAATCTCAACCATTGGATTAAAGAGATTAGTGGGAAGAATTACTGGTAAAATTAGCATCACTTTGTTGATTCCTTAACATTGGCATCTATCTTTATGTCACAATCAGGATAGATTCTTTTATTAATGACCTATTAAGAAAGATAGTTACAAGGTTTGGTAAGTTCTTCCAGGGTAACACGATTTTTAATTTTATTGTTTTCAGTTAGACTAAAGGTTAAGGGAATTATATAGAGAACATTGCAGAGTTTTTGCCTTTCCTAAAACCCTATATCTTTCAAACAACCCTTGCTCCTGAGATTGACCTCTAACATCATGCTTTAAGTCACATTTTGCTGCAAGATTTTATAATTTGTTGGGGTAGCAAAGAATAGGTCTGCACATCAGGATACTTCCATAGCAGGCGCATGTCATCTGTGTTTGTTTCCTTCTCCTTTTTCTAGTCAATTTCAATTTACCCCTTAAGGTTTAGGGTAAATTTGGTTTCATCTCCTGATGTTTCAATTGTATCAATTCCCCCCCTGAAGTCTCAATATCGAAGCAGCTAGCAATTTTTTTTTAATTTTTTTTGTGAAATTATAAAAAATAATGGAATATATATCAAACTGCAATTATATATATATATATATATATATAAACAGAGTTAAATTTTGTATCTTATATTTCTAAACATATATGATGATGTATGGGGCCTCATTTGTTGATCTCATCAAAGCATTTTAAGAGAATTCTGTTGATTAAATTTCGAAAGTTTATGGACTAAAGAGACCTTTTCTCTTAGTTTAGGTAGCATGGAAAGAAACATTGGCACATGATTGAAACTTAAAGACAGTATTTACATAATTGAAACATGAGGCGGGAAATTGGATTTGCTTCAAACTTTAAGGGGGCAATTGACCATTTTGTTTTCTCTTTTCTTTTTTCCGGTAGAGCCTGTGTTGTAGTCGAATCTATCCACTGCTGTTGTTTCTATTTTTTATTTATCACAATTCCTCTGTTTTTGCTATTAATTCCCATGATTTACTAAACTTTCCAAAACCCAAATCAGATTCTGCCAAATACTTAATTATTTTCCATTGATAGCACAATCTAAATCTAAAAAATGTCTTGAATATTTTGTCATGCCCCCCGGTAGTATCAATTATTTTTATTGTAAAAAAAAATGTTCTAAGCATTCTTAATTTTTTTTAAGTAAATGGGAGTTTGGCTTGATTTAACTAAATATACTTGATAAATTTAAAGATAATTTGAATAATTAATCAAAATATAACTTGATTAAAAAAACTTTAAGATGATATTTTAAAAAAAAATTAAGACAAAAATATATTAGATTGATTCGATTAATATAAGTTAACCTAACAAATTCACGAATTAGATCATGAGATTATAATAACCTTATATAAAACAAATCAAAATAAATTATGAAACTTGATTTTTAATCAATTTAATATTAAAAAAATTAATTAAAAAAATAAAAAAATAACTTAAATCAACTTGAATTAATCTGTTAAATTTATAACTTGAGTTATAAGATCAAAATAACTCCATAAAAAACAAATTAAAATAAATATAAACATCCATTCTTAATCAACTCAATATTAAAAAATAAAATTAAAAAAATTAATTAAAAAAACAAAAACCAAAATAAGTTAATCCAAGTTAACTCACCAACCTCATAATTCAAATAATAAAACTAAAAAAATCTCATAAAAAAAAATCAAAAACACCATCTCTTGTAATTTTTTTTTAACAATAACAATATAACTTTCCGAGTTCATACAGCTAATGAAAATCTTTTGTTCTTAACGAGGAAATAAACAACTTTTTGACTATTTGTGTTTGTTTGCTGCTTTTTAAACGAGGAAATAAACAATTATTTTAAAATAATTTTTTTTATATTTTTTAAATTAAAAATACTCGAAACTTTCCCTCGAGTCCAACTATCTTCTTCTTCTTTCCTGTCATAAAACAATAATCGTACGCTATTTTGTATCTTGAAAGATTTGATTACTCATTGTGCCTGCTAGTTACACAAATGGGGCAAATCCTCTGCTTTGAAGAGGGGATCCCAAAATGCAAATACTTTCCTCCTTGAATCGTGGAATTATCAAATCAAATGAGCTTAGAATATGAGATTCAGAATCAAATTAAAAACTAAAACTAAAATCTCTGCTATAAAAGGGATGAACTTACATAATTTTGCCAATAAAGAATAATCCCAAGTCTTATTCTTAAAATCCATAGTGATCTCCTTAAAACTAAATAATAAATTATGGATAATCGTCAATCTACTAAAAAAACCCCCCCCAAAAAAGGTGTCCCACTTTGTTCTCCTCACGTCCCTCTACGCGTCAACTCTTCCTTCCCTTCCCCGAAAAACATGAAACATTCGAATGAAGTAGATACTTGAGAAAATAATCAACAAAAGCCTATTCTATAATCTTCCATGTTTTTTTTCCCTTTCTTTTTACAATTTCTTAGGATCCAAAACCATTAATTCCATCTTCCACATCCATTTTTGTTACCTTCATGTTATTGTGGCTCTTCAGTTGCTTTTAACACGACATTTGCCTACCTTCGACGTCAAGTTTTGACACAAACGTTGCTGCTGCTGCTGCTCTAATCTGATTTGAGAAATTAAGATTGATAAACACCATATAGTTACAGGGATATTCTCGAAGTTGATGCAGGAAAGATTTTTTGGGAGATAAAAAGGATACAGCAATCTGCTTTCCGCATGGTGGCATATATGCTATACATAGAAGAACAACATCTCATGTTTTCTGCCTTTGGGTTGCATAAGTATCCGATGTAATGAAAAGGCTAATATGTGAATGGAGTGTTGATTTGAGAGGAAATGGAATTGAGAAGACTGAGAGCAGGTTATGCAATTGTTTATGTCATTCTTCTTTGTACATTGGCAATGGGGAGTATAGAGGGCAAAAGGAGAGCAGATATGCTTTTTGGCAATTGTGATCCTGAGCTAAAGGAAAAAATGGTATGTTGGCCTTTTTTTGTTTCCTTTTGTGTCTGAAAAATGCTTCTTTTACTTCCTTCTATGAGTCCTTCAATGATTAATGATGGTAGACGGAAAATTATATGGCTTCAAAATTCAGACTCTTCTGTAGCGTGTTGATTTTAGGTGGTATGGCTTGCAAATTTATGTTTTGGTTCCAAGGTTCAGAAGCAGATTGTTGCAAATGTGCTTGTGGTAGCAGGAGATAAGGTGTGATTAGGAAGAGGTGAAACTGTGGATTGAACATAGAATATTTGGTTTTATTGTTTTGACATAGGATTGAGTTCTTCTCTCTGGTTTTTAATGAAATATTCTATTTTCAGGAAGAACAAGCATGGATTCATTGCTGGAAGGAATTGGTAGATAGGAATGGCTCTTTCGAAGATTTCGATTTAGATATGCTGCAGGAAGCTAATTTTGAGTTGAAATCAAGATTGCTCACAAAAGAAAACATCGATAAATCCTTAAGTGTTCTATCACCGAAAATGAAACAAGAACTTCTGGATTATTGTTTAAGAGAGAAAAATCTTCACTTTTCTTACCATGGAGATAGTTCTAGACATTCTTTCATCGAGTGTGTTAAGTTTCTTTTACATTTGTGTAATAGTCACAGAGGATATCTAGCTAGCAATACTCATCGACAGACAAAACCAAGCCTTACTCCATTAGCGCCTGCAGCAGCATCCCCAGGTTATGGTTCAGCACCATTCAATCTAGCAGCTGTCAGCTCTTCATCTCCAAGGAGACTGACCCTTTCATTCTTTGAAAAGAAATTGTATCGCCTACAAGATATGATTGACTCACCTCCTCCTCCATCATCAGGAAAACATTCTCCACCCATTTCACATTTTCATAAACAAGTTCCTCCACCACAAGTGCATAAGGGCGTTGATCAGAATCTTATTGTTGCTGTTGCTGCGACTGCAGCAGGAACATTTTGTTTCGTTGCGACGCTCTTCATTTGCTGGTGCTGTTGTAGGGGTATTAGCAACAAAATTGGCCCTGGAGGTGGAAAAAGAGATGAGAGCCCTCTTCTGCACTTCAATCTGTCTAATAGTAATGCGTTTTCAGGACCCCGGCTTGTCATTGATTCATTGTAGTAGTTATTTTCTGAAGAATGTACTAATTATGAGTCAACTTTATCTTCTCTTTTCAGCTACTTCTCAAAGTTCTTTTAGCTTAGGAAATTCCAGTTCCAAAGAGCACAGTTCTAATAGTGGAAACACTACGTTCCAAAGCAATTTGTCAACGAAATATGGAAATCATGATTCCTCTCTGGCAGACGCACCATCAGTAGAAGCTCATGCAGGAGAAGCACTTCCTCCTCTAAAACCTCCTCCTGGAAGAACTCCTGCTCCTCCACCTCCTAGACCGCCGCCACCACCACCACCTCCGGTTGCTGCTCCTCGTCCCCCGGTGCCTCCAAAAGTTGGTCGTGCTCCACCAGTTCCTCCTTCTAAAGGCAAGTTGAAGCCTTCCCCCCTTGGACCACATCGCGAGAATCCCAGCGAGGGAGATGATCTTGATAGTGAAGAAGCTCCAAAAGCCAAGTTAAAGCCATTCTTTTGGGATAAGGTTGTGGCCAACCCTGATCACTCAATGGTTTGGGATGAGATCAGTTCCGGTTCGTTCCAGTAAGCTACAAATCTCACTTGAACTCAATTTTAGCTCTGCAAGCTATTTTCCTTTGTTGAATCATCCATTAAACATTCCGACCTTACAGGTTCAGTGAGGAGATGATAGAGTCATTATTCGGTTATAATTCTGTAGATAACAATAAAAATGATCGCAAGAGAGATCCATCTGAACCTTCAATCCAGTATATTCAGATCATCAATCCAAGGAAAGCACAAAATCTATCCATTCTTCTACGAGCACTGAATGTCACTACCGAAGAAGTCCTTAATGCTTTGCAAGAAGGTGATCTCCATTTCCTTATGGTCTCTAACAATGAGTTTCATCAGACAATTTCTTCTTTATGGTTACTATTTTTGTCACTTGTAAAGGAGTTATATATATAACTTTGAAAACCACCCAGCATTGGAATTTCATTAAGCAAAATATGATAAGATTTATTTGGCTAATTCAAATAAAAAATGTAAAGATAATAAATTAAGATAATAGGAAAATAAATGAGGGTTTAAATGATCAGCTGTTAATACACTCGTGTTTCAGCACAAGGAACCTTATGCTTAATTGTTTACCAATGATCAGGTAATGAGCTACCAGTGGAGCTCCTTCAAACATTGCTGAAGATGGCACCGACATCAGAAGAGGAGTTGAAGCTTAGGTTATATGCTGATGACATCTCTCAGCTAGGTCCTGCAGAGCGTTTCCTCAAAGTCTTGGTAGAAATACCGTTTGCTTTCAGACGAATAGAGGCATTAATATTCATGAGTGCTCTACGGGAAGAAGTTTCAGGCCTTAAAGAGTCCTTTGCAACTCTTGAGGTGAGAGATCAGATGTACAGATTTTCATAATGCACATAACATGTTTCATAGAGTTCTCATAGATTATCCATCTGTTTGTAAAGACATGCATGGTCGGTTGATACAAGGTTCACTTGTTCTTCTGTTGTCCTAATTAATCCGAGAGTATATTAGTTTTTGCTGGGATCCTCTGTAAGTCTAATTAAGATTACTCCTACACAAATGACAGGTGGCTTGCAACAAACTCAGAAACAGCAGGCTATTTCTGAAACTCCTAGAGGCAGTTCTTAAAACTGGTAACCGAATGAATGATGGTACATACCGCGGTGGAGCACAGGCATTCAAACTTGACACGCTCTTGAAACTTTCTGATGTCAAGGGAATAGATGGAAAAACTACACTCTTACACTTTGTCGTTCAGGAGATCATTCGTTCGGAAGGCATTCGTGCTGTCCGCACAGCAAGACCCAGCCTGAGCTTCTCAAGTGTGAAGTCAGATGAATATATTGACAACGCTAACCCAGCATCAGCAGAGCACTACCGAAACCTTGGTCTTCAAGTGGTATCAGGTTTAAGCACTGAACTTGAAGATGTAAGAAAGGCAGCGATCATAGACGCTAATGTTCTAACATCTACAGTGTCGAAACTTAACCAATCATTAACAAAAACCAAGGCTTTCCTAGACTCTGACTTGAAGAGTTTGGGAGAAGACGGTGAATTCCATCATGCATTGGCTAGCTTTTTGGAGCGTGCAGAGTCTGAAATGTCAAGCATGTCAGAAGAAGAAAGGAGGATAACGGCTCTGGTGAAGAGCACAGCAGACTATTTTCATGGGAATGCAGGAATGGATGAAGGTTTGCGTTTGTTTACAATTGTGCGAGATTTCTTGATAATGATAGATAAGACATGTAAAGAGGTAAGAGATGACAGAGCAAAGAGGCCAATTACGACAACCAAAAAAGAGATTCGGGAAGTGAAAGCAACAAACAGCCAGAAACCTGAAAATGCAATTCAGAAACTGTTTCCCGCAATTGTCGGAAGGCGAACTGATGATTCCAGTTCAGATGATGAGAGCCCATCTCCTTAGCCTTACAAGCTTCTATTGTCTCTAGAACTTATTCAGGTGGCTTGGAATCTTCGAAGGCACGACAGCCTGGATTAGGCATAATTCGCAGAAATCTTCCCGACCTCTGTCTAGTCTGCAGGAGCACACGACCTTGATTTTCCGCTTCAAATGTTTTCTGAGAGACTGTTATAACCTGATGAAAGTTTTTGATCACAGAGATAGAAAGAGGATTGATTCCGAATTTGTCTCGGAAGGCACAACATTTCTCTTGTACAGCTGATGCAGTATTACTGTAGTTAATGACTTGTTTCTGTGAATTCTATACATTCAATCCATAGGTTTTCATGATTGTGTCTCTTACCAGGCTGAACTTCTTGATTAATGGGGAATTTTTCTCTTATAGCACACAGTTACCACTGAACAGACCTGGAGACAATCTTCCAATGGGGTAAAGATTCTTCACCACATTATCCACTTCTTCCATTGAAATTCAAAGAATCTGAAAAGGTTGCAGAATCTCCGAAGCCTATCTTCTTATGCAATCGACAGGTATGAAGTTCACTTTTTTACGCAGAACTTGGAGAAGGTTATTTGGCATACCGTTAGAAACAGAACAGACAAAGGCAATAGCATACCATTAGTCCATTACAGGTTATTTGGCAATAAATAGAGTTAAAATGCTTTTAACCAGTCAAGCAAATTGAACTAGGCGGGGAGTAGAATTGCCTTAAACCAGGCAAGAAATAAATGTAGTTGACTTCGGCTTTCGGATGTCCACAATAATTCGGCCGGTCCATCTTTTGGAAGCCCAAACTTCACTTTCACAGCATATTTACAGGCTAGTGTTTGGAATTCGGCAGCCATTGTTTTTTTTTTTTTAATGTTGTAAAAATATTTTAAAAAAATTTAAATATTTTTTATTAATTTTAAATTAATATATTTTTAATATTTTTAAATCATTTTAATATGCTTATATTTAAAATAATTTTTAAAAAATAAAAAAATTATTAACATTTATTTTGAAATGAAAAATTATTTGAAATACAACTATAACTATATTTCAAAATAAATTTGAAATTTAAATATAATTTAAAATTATTTTTTATTTGGTTTTTAATTTTTTGATAATAACCTATTAAAATAATTAAAAATCATTAAAAATTTAATTTGAAGATTTTTTAAAAAAAATATATTCATCCAATCCAAAAAATTTAAAATTTTTAATTTAAATACAAAAAAATATTTTTATATTTTGACCGATACAATAAATTTATTTAAAAAAAAATTAGGCTTGAAGTTTAACCCAAGCTTTATTTTAAGTTAAATTATATAATATNTATTCATTGAGTCTCGCAACATGTTTTGCTATTATTTTCAATGAAAATTTTGAGATTAAATCTTTATTTTGTATTTTTTTCTCAAATGAAAAGGTGATCATTTAATTTAATTACCATTCAATCATTTAAATATCAAAAACATTTTAAAGTTGAACAACACATATTATTGTCGAACATTTAATTCTATAATCATTAAAATAAAATACAATTTAACTTTTTGTAACAAAAGGAACAAAATAAGAGAAATAATTTTAAGAAATGATGACCTAAATCCCCCACAAACCCTAAAAACCAACGCTACTCACAGTCTATATAAATCAGACACAACCTCCCTCCCATGGCAGTCACTGTCAATATTACTTAAAATAAAAACCCTCATGGCTCGAAGACGCCCCTTTGAAGTCGCCCCACCTGCCGTTTCGTCTTCCGAGGAAGAAGAAGAAACCGATGACGAAGAAGAAACCCCAAAGGCCACCGTCCAAGCCCGGCAAAACAGCACTGGTGAGAAACATAACGATAACGAAAATGGCAGTGAAGACGACAACGACGACGACGACGACGATGATGAAGAGGAGAAAGAGAAACCCAATCTGCCGCCCTCCAAACCTTCGAAACCCGACTCGGAGCCTGACTCAGAAACTGACTCGGAAGACACCGAGTCAACTCAGCCACCGTCACCTTCTCTTTCTGGCTTTACAATCAAGCCCATTTCGCCAAAGCGCAAACCCGGCCCAAAACTCGAGCAGCCCAAGGAGAATGATGGAGAGGACAAGAAAACTAAGAGGGGAGCTGGAGCGGGGGGTGGGGGGCCTCAACGTTTATGGAGTGATGAAGATGAGATCGTGATGTTAAATGGCATGGTTGAGTACCAGATTGAGAAAGGGAAAAACCCTTTTGCGGATAATGGTGACTTCCATGGATTTGTGAAGAAATCGCTCAATGTTGATGCTACTAATAATCAGTTTTTGGATAAAATCAGGAGGTTGAAGAAGAAGTATTTTACTGATGTGGAGAAGAATGAGAAAGAGATAGATGAGATTTTTAGTAAACCGCATGATTTGGAGTGTGTGGAGCTTGCAAAGAAAATATGGGGTGCTGGTGGTAGTGAGATGGGAAAAAAGGGCAACTTTAATAAGAAGAGTGGAAAAAATGTTAGCAGTGGTGGTGGAGGAGGAGAAGAAGGAGAAGGAGGAGGTGGTGTTGGAGGAGGAGGGATTACTTTGGCCTTGGCGAAAAAGGGGAACGAGGAAGCGAATGGGGAGAAAGGGAAGCTGAGTGTGAAGAAGGGGAAGAGGGGTTCGAACGAGGAAGTGAAAGTAGAAGGAAAGGAAGGGGATTTGAAGAGGAAAAGGCAGGGTTTGGATGGGGAGGCTGACGAGGGAGAGGCGGGGAATGTGAAGAAGGGGAAGAGGGGTTTGAGTGAGGAAGTTAATGGAGAAGGGAAGGGAAAGGGTGTAAAAAGGGAGAAGCGGGCTGCTGATGAGGAGATGAGTGGACAAGGAGAAGAGGTGAATGTGATTGTGAAGAAGCAAAGGAGGTTGGTGAATGATGGAATTAATGGAGGAGGGATGGAGTTGAGTGTGAAGAAGCGAAATGCGGTGGCAAATGAGGAACTGGATAGAGAAGAGGCGGGGAGTGAGGATTTTTGGGGTAAGTATCCGTATTTGCGCTTAGCATTGGACGGTGAAATTTTGCCTGAGTATTTGAAGGAGAGAACAATGTTGGTGCTGGGGATGGTTGGAGAGGAAAAGTTGGTGGAGTTGGAAAGAGAATGGAGGAGTTTGATGAAAGCAAAGTTGGAGTTTATCGTGATGCAAAAGGACTTGATTGCAAAACAAATCAAGTTGAGTTTGGAGGCTATGAACTCTCAGGACTCTTAGGGTGATTTTTGTTAAGAGAGGAGAACAAATTTTGAGTGGTACCAAGTTTTGGTTGGGGATTTTGAAAAGTTTTTTGTTTTTTGTTTCTTTAGGCTATATGTGACGGGTTAGCTGGAGATACAGATTGGTCCTTAGCAGGCATCATGTTTTTCTGGTTCCGTTGCACGGAACTATGGTTTTTAAAATCGAATCAGGTTTTGCTCTATTTTCTGGTGGATATCAACATATCCATTGTCTGTCAGCTTGTGTTGATTTAAATCTAATCAGTTTTTGCTCTATATTTGGTGATATCAATATACCTATTGTCTTTCAGCTTGTGTTGAATTCTTTGCAATCTATTATTTTTCTGAGAACGTGTTCAGTCATAAGGAAAGGAACTGGTATGCCTTTGGCAAAAGATGAAACTTTTAGGCAAGAACCTTGATATTCTAGACCCCAGGTAACAGTTCAACTGAATTGTAATCCCACTTGCATTTTAAGCCTGATTAATGGCTGCCCTGTACTTGTATCTATGAAACTGTGTTTGGGAAGAAAGAAACAGGTGAGACTGCAATTCTTTGTGACTCGAGAGTAATAGTTTTTGCTTTCTCCCTGTGCTTTTGAGTTTCAGAGAATTCATGTGCTTTTGAGTTTCAGAGAATTCAGGGGTGGTAGCAATGCGTTTTTAGAAGTTTTTTTTTTATGTATTAAAATAATATTTTTTTAATTTATTTTGAATATCATTATATTAAAAATTTAAAATAATACCAAAATTAAAAAAATTAAAATTTTATATATAGTAACACATTTCCAAACAGAATAGAAAGACCCAGCGGTTTAAACGCCTTCCTCTGTATGATTCTAGGGTGTTTTCGAAATAAAAATGGAGTAAATTAGGTTTGGTGGCCAGAAATAAATTAGGTTTGGTGGCCGAAACCGACAATCATGGTTGTCTTAGAACCTGGTCTTAAAAATATACTTTAAAAAAATATTAATTAATTTTTTTTTTATGATTTTAATTGGTTGATATTAAAAAAAAAAAACACGTTATATACACGCACTTAGAATAATAAGCATGGGCTTGCGCGGATCTCAATCCAACTCACTTTTATTTATTTTTTTAACCTTGCCCGGCGGCAACATGTATGCATTATTCTAGCAAGAACTATGCGATGTCATTAGTGATTTTATCTGAACAGGTTCAGGGGAAGTAAATTTGGGCCTTAGGCCTAGTCTGTTTATGCTGCAGGATTTTCCATTGGGCTAAGGCTTGAGGAATTCATATTTGGAGTCACAATATAGAGGCGTGAGACCAATGAAGATAACATGGGTGAGGGTGAGGGTGAGGGTGAGGGTGAGGGTGGTTGGAAAGGAAGAGTTAGTGGAGTTGAAAAGGAGTGGAAAAGGCTGAGATCATCCATAAAAAAAAAAGAAATTGATCTCAATTCATAAATGAATAGGTTGGTTTCGGATGTTTCCCAAGTGCTGGGATTCATGGGACTGTTCTTGGAGATCAAATTTTGGGACTTCGAAAATGTGTTTTGGTTTGTTTCTTTAACAGCCATGGTTTTCCTTGCTCAGTTTCTGGGATGGAACTCGTACAGAAAGATTTCCCATTGGTGAAGGTTAAGCAGAGTACAGTCTCATGGCTTTCAGCGACAAAATAGAAATTTGCCAAGGATCACACACACAAAGAATTCAGCTATGCCTATGTCCACAAGCAAAAAGAAGAATATTTACTACAGAACTTCCAAACCTAAATCTCAAGTATACCCACAGAAAAACAGATGTAGGCACGTATTTATAGAGAATATATGTCTTAAGAGGTTTTCATTGCTAGACCAAACCAATCCTAAATTCATGAGAATTTGATTATACATCCTTAATTAGGATTAAAGTTCATGTCACATCACAACAATATCAATTGGTAAGACCGATCTCTCTGCTTAGCATTTGAGAACTCTTATTTCTATCCCTCAGCTTCCAGCAAAATAGACCCAAGCCAATCTGTTAAGAGACTTGTAGAAGTTTGGTCGCATTCATGGATTTTGGCTTGAGCTCCCAAAATAGTCTGTTTCCCGGTGTCCATGCTAAGAATTTTATTCTCAGGATTTTCACGTTCAAACATCCTATCTACATGTAGCAAATCTATTCTGTAGCAAACATATGCATCTTTGATAAGCTCTGAATGACAAAATGTAGTTCTTTGACTTGAACAAGCGATTTTTCTCCAATTACAAATTCATGAGGATCGCAGCCTACCTCGATTATACAACTTCCAGCTTGCTTCTTCAATTCTCTGTCCTCCATCAGTCTACGTGCTTTCAGTGCATCCTCCCACATTCCTGCATCTGCATACGTGTTTGACTAAAGAACATAGACCCCTGAGCCATCAGCCTCCAGTTCCACAAATCTCTCTACAGCGGTTTCTGCAAGAGACACTTTTCGATGGATTTGACATGCCAGAAGAAGTGATCCCCAGAGCGTTGAACTGGCTTTGATGGGCATAGCATCTAAAGTTCCTAAAGCTTTATCTAGTTGCCCTGCCTGGCTAAATTTGGAAGTCAAAATTTAAGTATGTGATAAATTCACATATCAACCTTTCAACATGACATGTGTGAATTCACACATTCTCCTGAGCATTTTTGAGGTCGTGTTATTACACTACATGTCCTTTATTATAACGAAACTTGCTTGTTGATAAAATTGCTGTTTTATTTTTGTATACTGAGCCCGTTATCGTGGTGAACTGCTACCGAGCATTATCTTCGTTGGCTAATTTAGCGTGTTTTGTTCTCTCAGTCGAACTTCTTGCCATCGCTAATTAAATTTAAATTATTTTTCTTAAGAAAGAAAGGGGATGGGATTTTTCTGTATCCGTAGAGAACTATTCATTGAATTATATATTAGATTTCTTTTTAATTACATCCCGATGATTCAAAGTTTCTAAGATTAAAATTTAATTAAAGGACCAGTTATCCTTTCCATATCCCATTGGACTAGCAGTCCACCTGCACAACGTTCTCAATTAATTTCTGGAGAGATTCATATATTTAGAAGATTTTTTTTTAATTAGAAACACCTGATTAACCCAATTATAATCAGCTAATTTCTATTAATCAAACAAGCTAGCAACGTTTGCATTCTGTGAGCACCGTTGCTAGCTCTTCCTATACCCTGTGTTTGTTCAAATCCTGTGTCTGTTCAAGTAAATTCGCAGACATATATAGAATGTTATTCCTTGTTCTTTGGTGCTCTAGAAAGATGGTAACGTGTAAGACAAGAACTTGCAATGGCTTTTTTAAGAATCTATGGTTTCTCACCTACTCCGCATATCGTTTCTTATCTGGTGGCAACTTGCAAGGAGTAACAATTCATCTTATTGGAGAAACTGTGTGCATCAAAGTTATGATTTGGTTTATGACACTCTCTTACAATTTATTTGATATCTATAAGCATCTCATAGTATCCATGCATATCACATCATAATTATTAAATCTCGTCCTCGGTCAGCTAATCTGGTAAATTTATGATCTATAGCCTGAGTTCTAATTAAAACATGTTTTGTAATCTACATGATCAACTCAGTTAACCTAGTGGATTGATGCGATAAACTCACATCTCGTAACTTGATTTAGATTGGGTTTTAATTCAAATTTATTTTGACATTCATCTCATTTCCACAGTATACTTGACCAGGAAAAACCAGTATCAAACTTGACAGGATGAAAATCAAGGTTTTTCTAAAAGATTCTGAAACCATATTATTTTAGATATAAATGATAGGATTGAGTGTACCCAATTACCTATAAATTAATCGAATGTACCAATAACAAGACAAATTTTCAAGCAAAATCCTGAATCAAGTCTGACAAACAGGGTTTTCACGTTCATCCTCACCAGAAACTGCACAATTTTTTACCTTCAAAGATCCTGCTCGTCTTTCTAAGATTTGTCCACAAACGACACAAGATGATGTGGAATATGAAATAGACACCGTGCTCCCTAATCAGCCCATGTCTTCATCTGTAAAATTCAGAGAATTCTGTTCAGGTCTGTATATTATTCATGCTTTACAACTGGTATATAATACAATGCGCTTAGGCTAATATACTGGCGCTGGGGAAGGGTTTATCTCTTTCTACTGTTTTTAGATTTAAGTTTTTATATTTATGCTTGTTATTCTCGTAATATTTTATATATTTATTAGATTTACTTAATGAAATATGAAATTAGTTATTGCATATGTAAAATAGGTCGGATATCCATATAAATAAACAAAAAAAACACAATCCAATAACAAAACCTAAACAATTGTTAATCAAGAATAATTTCTAAAACATAAATTTCTAATAACTGGATAATAAGTTATATATGGAATGTGTAGATATACGTGTAGATATGACGTTGATATCATCACTTGCCAATTAATCCCATGTGACTAATCTTTCATGTATATTTTCAAATCTTTTAGATAGGTATCAGCTAGAATTTAGATATCTTTTAACCCCTCCTTTAACATCGTGCTTGTCCCTTGTATCTATCTCTAAGGAGTCTGTTTCCCTCCAAGAAAATTATTGGTCTATCACAAATCAACTTCATTGCTCCTTACATGTTAATCTGTCGTCCCAAAATTGATTAGCTTTAACATCATTTATATATGCTATATGTCCACTGCTTCGTGTCATGGTAAAACCAACACCTAGGATGTTTAATTTGCTGATGCCAGCAATCACGAAATAATTAGGCAGATAATTTGGGGATAGTAAGTTTGTTTTCTAAGTTTGAGTTCTTTCAAAATTATTAAAAATTTATATAATTATTAATTTCAAGATTTATAAAATTAATTAAAAATAAAATTAATTAAACATAATAATATTAATGAGAAAAATAATAATTAAATAAACATGTTTTTCGTTTATCAATGCGATCAAATTTGTATATTGTAGTACATTGTATTTCCACCACTTTATGCAATTAGAGCTCACACCACTTAAGATTTCTCTCGTCTTTTTTATCTCACAAAACACACTCGCATTAATTGTGGCGTTTTAAATTATATATTATGGCTTGGGTATCACAAGAAGGCATCCTCTTGCGCTCCTGGGGGTTTATAAAATAAATATATTCAATAATATTATAATTATAAATTAATATTAGATAAATCATAAAAATTAAAAATATGATGAAGCAAATATTTTATAATAAAAAAAATTATGTTTGTGATAAAAAAATTAGAAACTAAACAAAATAATTTGTAGCAATCCATATTGTTTGTGAGGAAAGATACAGTGTTGTTGCCACATGATTTAACTTTTTTATTAATAAAAAAAATTATAAAGTTAAATTCTCTACCAACTTAATATTAAAAAAAACCAACAAAGATAATTTTAGAAGAAAAAAACCATAAAAAAAATATTGTAGCAATTAACAATGTTTTGTGAGGAAAACTACTATGATTTCCCAATAAAATAAAACAAAAAACCATTTAGAAAAATACTGCAGCGATCCATAATGTTTTGTGAGAAAAACTATAATATTTTTCCCATATGATTTAACTTTATTATAATTATAATTCTTAACCAACTCAATATTTTTTTAAATAATAATAAATATAATTTTGAAAAAAAATCATATGAAAAAACATTGCAACAATTCATAGTGTTTTTTTAAAATTACAGAGCTAAATTTTTAATTAGCTCAATATTAAAAAAATCAAATCAACCAATATAATTTAAAAAAATAACACAAAATAACACAAAAAAAGAGAGAGAAAAAACATGTTGGAAACATTATAGTAATTCACAATGTTTTGTGATAAAAGCTACAGTGCTTCCCCATATGATTTAGTTTTATTTGTAATAACTTGTAATTATAATTCTCAATCAGTTCAATATTAAAAAAAATTATAAAGATAATTTTTAAAACAATTATAAGAAAAAAATCATGTATAGAGACACAATAACAATCCACAATGTTTTGTGAGGAAAACTATAGTACTTTCCCCATATAATTAAACTTTATTACAAAGTTAAATTTTAACAAACTCAATATTAAAAAAATAAAATTAAAAAAGATAATTTAAAAAAATATTACAAAAAAAGAAAAACACAAAAAAATAAAAAAACCATGTGAGGAAAAACTATATCAATCCATAGTGTTTTGTGAGTAAAAACTCATATTTACTTATAATTGCAATTCTTAACTAGCTTAATATTTAAAAAATAAAATTGACAAAAATAATTTTAGGAAAAAACAAAAAAGAACCATATGAAAAAAATATTATAGCAATCCATAGTAATTTACGAGGGAAGTTATAATGTTTTTCTCACATGTTGTAACTGTAATTTTTAACTAGCTTAATATTAAAAACTAAAATTAAAAAATAAAATTTCAAAGAAAATCATAAGAAAAACAAAAACAAAAACATATAGAGAAATATTATAGTAATCAACAATATTTAAAGAAAAAAATATAAAACTAAATTCTCAATTAGCTCAACATTAAAAAACATAAAATCAAAAAATATAATTTAAAAAAAAAAGAATAGAAAAACTAAATGGAAAACCACCATAGTAATCCACAATATTTAAAAAAAAATTATAAAGAAAATTTTTAATCAGTTCAATATTTAAAAAGTAAAACCAATAAAAATAAGCTTGGAAAAAAAACAAAAAAGATGAAAAAAAACGAGAAAAGTTGGAAACAAAAAAGGAAAGTAATTTTGGAAAAACAAAAAAAATAACAAATAAACAAAAAAAAGAAAAAAGGGAAAAGATGGGGAAAAAAAGTAAAAAGAAAAGAGGAATGCACTGTGAATTACTATTGTAATCCGTAGTTGGACAAGTATGCATGAACAGTAATATTGCCATATGATTTAGTTTCTTTGTTAATATATTACTTGGATTATTGGCATGTGATATGAATTGCATCATATTAATAGTTTTTAATATAAAAATACTTAGGTAATGCTAATATTGTTTTTAGTATTTTGTTTATAAATTCTATAAGCATTAATCTGATATAACTTGATCAACTTCACGAGTCCAAAAATAACTTAGATGTCATGAAATAAAAATAACCTAATAAAAAATAAATCAAATAAATTATGAGATCCAATTCTCAATTAACTCAATCTTCAAAGAGAAAATTAACATAAAATAGTCAATTAAAAAAATAAAAAAAATTTGAGTTAACCAAGTTAATCAGTCAAATCTAAAATTCGGATAATGAAATTGAGATATTATTTTAAATTTTTTAATAATTAATAAATCTAATTTTAAAGGATGAAATAAAAATAAAAATAAAATAGAAAAAAACACTATTTATAAAAAATATTTTATTATAAATAGTATAATAAAACCAATTCTCTTTTAATTTTTTTTGTTAATTTATAGAAGCATGATTAACATATGACACCTTTACAAATTTTGCTACCTTTTATTGAATCACATGCCATAAACAATAAGGATAGCAATTAAGGGATTACTTTGGTGGTAAAAAACACGTGTTCCTTCTTATTATTTAGCTAGTGTATGAAAAATGGATTCTTTAAATTGTTAAGAAACACAATATGCAGTCTTGATTGACATGTAATTTAATATAAAAATATACTTTAACATTAAATAAAAATAATGATATGATGTATTGTACCTAATTTCATAAACACATTTAAAATTACATGGAAAAAAAATCTTAAATCTTATTCTTAAAAAAAATATATTTAATTTAAGAAGTCATCACTTAATATTATAATCATTGAGAACCCTAATTTATCAATAAAGATTCCATAATACATAACTATTTATATATATATAAAAAATACTATCACTCTTCAAGCATCGTATTTAATATAAACTATATTATTGATTTTGTCTTATATCATTACTAGTTGTTGTATTTTATTTTTGATGGTTTATTTATAATATTCTTAATTTTAGTATTAGTAAATATTTAATTACAAATAATTTCAATTTTATGTTGGAAAATATTATGAAATTAAAAGCAGGTGAAGAAGAAAGACTTACCTCATGTAGGCTATGTTTGTTTTCTAAAAAGTAATTTTCAGGAAACTACTTTTTAAACTTTTCTGTGTTTGTTTATTATTACAAAAGTTAATCAATGAAAAACACTTTCCTTTTAAATAAAAATTTAGTTTGGTTTACAGAAAAGTATTTTTCTTTATTTTAGATGGAAATGTTTTTTTGAAAATTATGAAAAATTTAAAAATATCATATTATTTGCTGATTATATCAAATTTGATCCTCAAACTGTTGATTGCTATATATATTTTATTTTAAATATTTATTTTTCAATTCATCCCTTATAATTTAATTTTTATATTAATTTTGATTTTTATTTTTATAATTATTTTTTATTTGTTTTCTTATTTTTTTAACTGAGATTTTTTATCTATTAAATTTGATATTTATTCTTTTGATTGTTATTTATTTTATTTAAAATAATTTATGACATCTTAATTATTATTATTTTAATTTCTTCATCTTTTATTTTTTTTATTTTTTAGATTTCATCTGTATTATTTTGATAATTATTTATTTTATTTAAAATAATTTATAAAATTAAGTTTTTAATTTTATTTTCATTCAACCTTTTAATTTTTAAAATTTGTTTCTTATTATTTTAATAAACTTGAAAAAAATAAAATATTAATTTTAATAAGTTATTTTTCAGTTTAATTTTAATAATATAACTAAATACTAGAAAATATTTTTTAATTTTATTTTTTATTATATTATCAAATACCACAAAATAATTTATTTTTTTAAAAAAAATACTATTTTCAATAGGAAAAAAAAACAGTACCGTAGTTAGTGCTGAGGGCGGTGGCTGGGCGGCGCTGGAGACTGGTTAAACAACGCTTCTTTATTTCCTTCTGTTTCTGCTTCTGTTTTTGTTTTTTTCCTGATAGGTCGTTCTTCTATGTTTTTGCTCTCTGTGTTTTTCGTTTCCCCGACTCTTTCTGTGTTTTTTTTCTTTGTATCTCTCTTTTTTTTGTTTTGTTTTTTGTGGTGTGGGTGGTTCATTAATCTGTTGTTTGGGGGATATCAAATATTCCTTTACTAGAGTTCTCAAAGATAGCCCACAAGTCTGTTTCTTTTTTGTTTCGTGTTCTCCTGAGTTCTTTATTTTTTTCTTTGATTTTATAGGCCAAGCCCGTAGTCTTCTCCATGAAATTAGTCCCTTAGCTCTTAGGATGACGATCTCGTGGATGAAGATGACCGAGGGTCATGCTTGACCTGAGTTTGGATGGGATGAGGACTCCAACAGCCCTGCAATGTGGATCATATCGTTTTTCTCATACCAAGTAGTTTCTCCACTTTCTTGATCTCGAGATCATATCGGCTTCTCCAATGGAATTTGCAGTGTTTGCCCTTTCTCCCTCGAGCCTAGTACTCCCCTCACATTTTCCTAAAACGACCATACTTTCACGGAGCCATATTTCAGCTAGAAACAAGCTATTCCAATCATCAAGATTACCCTCTCTCAAGAATGCTTCCATATTTAAGATATTGAGCATGAACAATGAGGAACGAAGATCAGCTAATTATCATCCTAGCGTCTGGGAACTCCAACTCATTGAGTCCTTAAGCACTCCCTATTCAGTGAGTAATATCAACTCGTTAACAAGTACTTATTTCACTTTCACATTTCCCCCCTAACTTCTGGCTTGTGGGGTTTTCAGTATGAGCTTCACGCCAATCGATTGGAGGAGCTGAAGCAAGAAGCTAAAAGAGCACTCGTGTCCACCAATGAACCCCGTGCCAAATTAAAGCTGATTGATTCAATTCAACGGCTGGGAGTTGCCCATCATTTCGAGAGAGAGATTGAAGAAGCTATGAAGCTTACTGAACTAGACGTTAGTGGGGATCTTCAAACAACTTCATTGCACTTTCGGCTTCTAAGGCAGCATGCCTTTTCAGTGAGCACAGGTGATATTATTCTCACGAGTCTAGATGCAATTAATTTGTGGTATTTTGGATCCGAAGTGAAGGGATTTTTTTCCTTTTTTTTTTTCTGTGGGATGGTGAGAATTTACAGATGTGTTTGGAAAATTCATAAGTAATAGAGATGGGAAATTCAAGGACAGCATAAGGACGGACGTTGCAGGACTTTTGAGTTTGTATGAAGCTTCATACCTTGGAGTGCCTGGAGAAGATCATGTTTTAGAAGAAGCCAAAAATTTCAGTCGTAAACATCTCAAGTCATTGTTAGGGACAATAAAGGATGAAGTTCTAGCTAAGCAAGTGAAACAATCATTAGAAGTTCCTCTGCATTGGAAGATGCCAAGGATTGAGGCTCGGGATTTCATTGATATTTATTCAAGTGATAATACGAGGAACTTAGATTTGCTTGAGTTAGCTAAGTTGGACTATAACCTTGTGCAATCACAACTCCAAAGGGAGCTCAAAGAACTAGCAAGGTAAAATATTTATAGCCACACGATCTATTTATAATATAAATTATATTTTGAGTTTTTAACTAAAAATTTAAATTTTTTAGTCAAGATTATTCTTTGATATATCAAATCTTACTACCTCTTTTTTATTTTATTTAAATTAATTAAAAACACAAAGTAAGCGTGAGTCCATGTAAATTTTAAAATAATTTTTTTAATTAAAAATGTGTGTTAAAATATATTACAAAATCATATCTTTAATCTTTAGATAAAATTTAAATTTTCAAGTTAAAATGGTTTTTTGATATAATCATTGCTAATTGAATTTGATATAGTTTCATATATTTTTCTGATGTGCACTTGAAATGACAACCATGAAAAATCTTGGAACTTTATAAATATGAGGTGGTGGGGTGCCCTCGGCTTTAAGGAGCAGCTGAGTTTTTCACGAGATCGATTGATGGAAAATTATTTATGGGCAATGGGAATGGTGTTTGAGCCTCAGTTCTCGAAATGCAGGATAGGCCTCACCAAATTTGTATGCATTTTAACAGCAATTGATGACATATATGACGTATATGGATTCCCGGAGGAGCTTGAGCTCTTTACCAAACTAGTAAATCTGTACGTCTACCCATGTATAAATGGCTGTACTGTGCAATCCACTATGAGCTTCTCATACTTCTCTTTTTGTCAAATATTTTTCCCAACTCATCACAATATTTTTCTATTTTGTTCTCTCTATACGAATCAGATGGGATTCCATGGCCACTGACGACCTTCCTGATTACATGAAGATATGCTATTTGACGTTGTTTAACTTTGTTAATGAAATGGCATACGATGTAATGAGACATCATGGCTTGTTTGTTTTACCCTACCTAGTGGAAGAGGTGAGGTGCTGCTAGCTTCCATATAACAAAGATCATATACTCTAACGTGGAATGCCCTTAATTCTACTAACCGAACTAACACAACTTTTGCATAATTCTTTCAGTGGGCAAATCTCTGCGGATCATATTTGGTCGAAGCTCGGTGGTTTAGCAGTAAGTATTCACCAACTTTGAATGAGTACTTGGAAAATGCAAGGCTTATGTGTTGCTAGGGAGCCCCATAGCACAAAGTTCACTGATGGATTGCTTCAAACATGGCAGTGATAAATTAATCTATTGGTCATCCTTAATTACCCGACTTAGCCCCATACACGGTATGTGGTATATTTTCAGTTTTTGTTTTTGGTTAAATAAATAAACAAAGAAAAAAAAATGTTCTCTTTAATTTGAAAAGGTAAGATCAGAACAGCCACTGCTATGCTTTTGAAAAACTACTTTGTTTAACTGATTTTTCACTTTTATTTTTTGGAGAATAGGAAAAATTATAATGATCAACTAAGTCATCTAAAAGTTCGAAAACTTGACATAAACCTTGTTTTTTACCCAAAGTATTCTTCATTATTATTAAATGGCATCAAAGGATGCTTATTAAAATATTTTGTTCTTGATCGCAGACACTAATATTTTTGTCTCCCTCCTTTTCCTTTTGTGCTGCTTTTAGGCTGAGAGTGAGAGAGGTGATGTGACCAAATCCATTCAGTGCTACATGCTTGAAAAGGGTGCATCTGAAAAGGAATCAAAAGAGCACATTAATGGTTTGATTAACCAAGCATGGAAGGAACTAAACAAGGAGAATTCCAAATGTTCTCTTCCAAAACCTCTTGCAAACCTGTCCTTGAACATGGCTCGAACTGCTCAATGCATCTTCCAATTTGGAGATGGCATCGGTACTTCTACTGGGGTCACTAGAGATCGTTTAAGGTCATTGATTGTCGAACCTATCCCGGTCAAAGAACCTTAGTTACAATCTATGGCATCGTCTTTGTTGATGACCACCTTTTTTTAATGTATGATCTTGGAAGAAGAACAAATTTTTAAGAATAAATTGAGCTCCCTCCATATTTTTATGGTAAAAAATCATATGTTAACATGCCGGCTTATATATTACAAAATGTTCTTTCGGATCAAAGATGTGAAAAGTGTGGAGCTGAGGTAGAATTCGCGTTTCAAGATTCAAGGGATTGCGGGATTGCTAGGGAGGTATGGAAAGGACCTGGAATGGAGAAGTTCCTTGCGAAAGATTCTGTCCATGATATCAAAGCTTGGCTCTGGTGTTCCATTTTGCATCATGAAGATGGTAGGGTTGAGTCAAGGGCGCCGATGATTTCTTGGTCCCTGTGGTATGCCCGCAATGATTCAAGGGCCCACCAAATAGAAGATCCATTAAGAAGAGAAGCAGAAAGGCTAAAGACCAGCCCAAATGCGGATACCAACATGAAGAGGTTGAATATCCTGGCCCAGTTACCTTTACGTACCTTCACCATACACACACGCACACATACTCTAACATCAGCTCAGCCTCTGTTTAAATTCTAGGGTTTGTTTTCCAGTGATTATAGTCATTTTAGGATGCATAACCCGAATATTCATATTAATCTTAAAAAAAAAAAACAACAAAAACACAAATTTTAATTTTATTACGTTTTAAGAATGTATTAATATAGTACTCTAAATTTCGATTTATAGATTCGGATTTGCTTGCCTTTTTGAGCTTCATCTTTTGTTCATGGAATTTAAAAGGAAAAGGACGATTATTTAAAGAGTAATGTTTTTGGATAAAAAGGATTCCAAAGGAGAAAGGGTCAATCTTAGGTATATAGTAACTTAAAAAAAAAGAAGTCATGAAGATAAAGGCGATGAGATCTTGCACCTTCTTTTCTTGATTAATATATTGCTGTTCTTGTGATGGAAATTCTATAAAATGATGAATTATGTCATAATAATTATTTATTGCTCTGAAGGATAATATTGCTTGTCACATCAAGGTTAGAATTTTACAGCTTACAAATTAACAAAATCCTCGTGCAGTGAAAAGTAAAAGACCTAAGCATGATCTCCATGCTTTTCTTCACTAAAAGCAGCAGTGGCAGAGACGTAGTACGCAACACAAAACAGTCCATGGACAAAGCACAAAATGCCTCCATAAGAAAAGAAATGATGGTGTGTGAAACCACAAGAGGTTCTTGA
Organism: Populus ilicifolia; assembly: GCA_015708895.1. Lineage (NCBI taxonomy): Eukaryota > Viridiplantae > Streptophyta > Magnoliopsida > Malpighiales > Salicaceae > Populus > Populus ilicifolia. The sequence goes on from SRLM01000342.1 coordinate 593,060, forward strand.
CTTGTTGTTCGACAAAGTGCCAATCGCTAGCATGGATAACCCAGCAGCCAATATGATCCTGCCCAGACAATTAGGTGTATATATGCAGAAACATCATTAATCAATAAGTAATACACTATACTTCTAATTATAGTTAATCTCTGAGAAACTGATCGGTTCAAGCTACAGAATAAAAAAATAATTTGCTTGTTAACTCAGTTGAGTTGGGAATCAAGAAAATGTTTATATAACTTCACTTACCACGAAAAAAGGAAGCATGCCACAGACAGCTGTCTATGAGGGGAAGCTCTTTGAAGCTCTTCTTGAGAACAAATGCACATGCACCCACCTAGGAAGTTAGCAATAACATGAGCCAGAACCAGAATCCCCGCTGCAGCTAACCCTAGCTTGAAGGCATCCTCGCTTGGTTCTCTGCACTCAAATATCCAAAGTCTTAGGTGCTTAACCTGTATTAACACACACCCACATGCACACATTATTTACTACAACAAGATATATTCATATTTTTTAAGTATAAGATCAAGATAACTAATATATCAAAGAAAATGCTTTTCTTAAAAGAAAAAAAAAGATTGGAAGGAAGGAGGGGTTAACATGCCTTGTTTTGTGCGATTTCTGCTTGGATGCCAAGAATACCAGCTGCTACATCCATAGCAACAACCAACATACAAACAAGTATACCTCCTATTTTAACCATTTTTTCAGAAAAGGAGCACTTGATCAAGCTGGGTGTCAAGGAAGAAAGAAAACAGAGCACTCTCTGCACTAGCTTCTTGGTGCTAAGATTTAGAAGATGAGAGAGGGTATCAACAACGTCTAAAAGAGAATATATCAAGAGTGATAAAGTGTGGAGAAAATATGACTAGCCGGGATAAGTTAGCGAACTTCTTGTCTCCAAACAGAGGAAACTTTATTCCTTTGATTGGGGAGCGAGGTAAGAAGAGTCTGAACAAGCTCATAGGGGAGCGTGCCTTGGCATCTAGCAACGAACCATGTAAGGACCCAGCAATATTTGTGATTTTTGACTTTAATAAGTATTTCTCTATTGGTATAGGCAAGCAGGCCACAACTGCAAACCTTTTTCTACCTATTTATTTTATCCAAAATGATAGATAATTGCCCCCATTATCTCCATGCTTGAGGATTTAAATGACTGGGATTAAAGTAGTTTCAAAGTAAGCTTGCATATACTTGAGACTTAGATTCGAGGACAAATGAGTAAGCTTCCAAAATTATGATTTGTGCTCCAATTTAAAGAGAATGTATTACAAAGAATTATTATTTTTCTTAATATAAGAAAAATTGCTAAGTTAGAATCTATAAAAAAAAACAAATTAGTATTTGCATGGCATTTATTTTTTTGCCTTTTTTTTCTTTTAATATTAGGTTAGAAATCCCACTCTCCATGGTTTATTGACATTGCAGGAGTGGAGTGAAACTGCTCTGTAGAGAGAGAGAGAGAGAGAGACTTGACATTTGCTGCATGGTAGCATCCTCATTCTTCACTTTTTGAAGGGCATGCCATTGCTAGTGTAAAAGAGAGGGAGGAAGCATAATTTCGGGAAAAAATGGGTACATATTTCAAGCTGCAACAGCTGTAGGGGACCCCCCAAGTATCAGAGAAATAATGCATGAAAAGACTACAAGGAAAAGCTCAAAACGGTGCATCTGTAGTCTGTACCCCATTGTCAAACCTTGTGTCTGTGATTATCTGAGACTTTTGTGCCTAGCTAGCAAACAAAAGGGACCCCATTTTCATACCTCAATCCCTTAAACAAGTACCATACAGGAACCTTTCGGCTCAAGCAGTTACATGATTCAAATTCAACGGCGCATATGCATTCTCTACTAAGCAAATAAAGTGGGACGGACCTAAGTTCATGATGGGTTGGACTGAAAGCAATATAAAAAACCGAAAGCTTTATTGGATTATATGATAATGGCCCGAATCGGCCTTTCCTTTGATTTGAACCGAGTAGGAAGGAAGGCCACATCAGAATTTGGCACCTCATGAGAAGACACAAGCTTGTCGCTCATTTGCAGGCCACCAGCCCATCCTTTACAATCGGTATCTCATATCCGGCATATATATATATATATATATATATATATATTTGATTAGTCTTGCTGATTATTGCTGAAAAGAATGAAATCAATCAATATACAACAGAAATTACTACTGGGGCAAACTTTCCATGAAAACTTACCAAAAAAAAAAATATTTGTCAACGCAATTTGGATCTAAGTAAACGACTTGTGATTTTGAGTTATCTGGTTAATTTATTTAAAAAAAAAATATTTATTTTTTAATTTGTTTTGAGAAGATTTGGTTTGATTATAAATCAACCTCTAGATCTCCCAGAATTTAACTATATTAAAGTCTGTAGTAATTCAACTTGAAATCCAACAGAAACGAATTGTAAGTTTGCTAGGTAAACACATTAACAGTACAAGGTTTGATAACTAAACAAAAATTATCAAATTAATTATATGAGCCATAAAAATAGTAAAGCAGCCATGCTTGATAAGTGATAACAACCATGAACATTACCCATCTCCTTTTTATGATAGCAAGCACATATTGGCACTAAAAGAGACCTAGCTAGCACTAAAACACTCACATATTGGCATTACAAGACATCATCATCAAAAACATCTCCTGTTTTGGACATTGATACAAGACGAACAAATTAAAGGCAGCAAACACAACAACATGGTTCATTATCAACATCTACAGCACATATTAAACTGTTCTGTTTCTTTGTCGGTCAAATAGGGGCGGAGTTAGCATTGTTTGTTAGTAGGGGTTAAAATTAATATAATAAAATATAATATTTATTTTAATTTATTATATATGAGTTGTAAAAAAATCTATATAATTTAGTTTTATTCAAATAACTTATTATAAATATATAATGATCTTTTGTATAAGATAAAAAGATTGAAATAAAACCAAATTAAGTCAAAGTAATAAAGTTAATTTTATCTTCATAATATATTCATTATTTTAATATTGTTAGTTTTTATATCTATTAAATATAACCATACAAAGTATATAAAAAATATTAGTTAAAGTGAAGCATTATTTATGTTCGATAAATTTTGAAATAAAGTAAAAAATAATAAAAAATGATTTTCACTAATCAACGTGGGTTTTTGTAAATTGAAATGCATTGAAGTTGCTCAACTATAACTTTAACATTATGTTTTAGAGTTAGTTCATTAATTTATGAGTTATCAATATATGTTTTTCAAAAAAATCAAATTCTTATGATTTTTTTCATGTATAAACCTAAAATCAAAACATTTATCGTAAGAAAAAATTGATAATTTTAATGGCTTTGCTAAAAATAAAACATTAAAAAAAATTAAGTATAATCAAAACAAATCGATAAAAGATATCTAATTAATTAGAAAAAAATTATAACAAGAATTCAAAAAATAATTAGTAAAACTAACATATCTTAAAAAAAAAATAAAGCAAAAATAGTAGAATTATAAAAGAAAGAACCTCGTCAAATTATTAATAAACATCTGAAAACAAAACAAAAATAGATTTTAAATTTAAGTTATCTTATTTTGTTTGATAAAAATAAATTAATTAGTAGCTTTACTTCAATCTTTCTATTGAAAAAATTTATTTATAATTTTTATTTATATTTTTATTTTCAACCAACTGCAGAATTTATTGTACAAAGTAATGATTTTATGTTTATAAAATTTATATTACGGCTATGCAAAATAATTTAAAGAAAATCAAATTACTTTAGAATGAAAAACCTTCTCTATATTTAATTACCTATATATATATAAGAAATCAAACAAAACCCAACAAATAGAAAATATCTGATACCTAAAAAAGCGTGGACGTGTGTGTATTACAGTAAGGCCAAGTCATTAAGCTGCATTTGGCTGTTTTTTTTTTAATAAAATAATTTATAATACTATATTTGCTAGTTCTTACTAGCCCGTATGTAATCTGTTTTTTTTTTTATAAAATGTATGCCCGTACGTTTACGATTCTCCGGTGCAAAAATCGAGGTCATATTTTTTCATGGCCGGCCTGGTAATACGACAACTGATTTCTCCGGTGCAGCTAACCCCTGAAGGCTGAAAACTAAGGGTAAATTCTAATAAACAATTTGAGATATTATTTATAAAATTATAAAACTCATTCAAAAGTTTGAAGATTTGTCAAAGCTCCCTATTATATCTAGAAGGCCTTTGATTTCAATAAAAAGGAAAAAAAATAAATTAAGGAAATTTTTAAAAACAGAGAAAGAATATTAAAAAAGAAATTTAAAAAATTAAATAGTGAAATTACTATTTTTCATGTACGTACTAAAAATATCATGTCCCATTTTTTATATTATTTCTCTAGCTTTTTTAAATTCTCAGTGTGACCGTTATATTAAATAATAATTAAGTGCATTTTAGATTAAAAAAATAGTTAGGGTTTGGGATCCTGAATCCTATAGGTGGGTTGCTGGTCTAAGTTAGGGAAAGTGAGAACAGTGGACAATTAGAATGAATTTTTAGCTGAAATAATTAAAAGCCACCTACCTAAAACGTGATCAATAACGTTTCCCAATAATGTACGCTGTCCGAGGGGAGGCTTGAAATAGAACATCCACAGCTCCCGGGCTCAATCATTTATTGCTATAAATATCAGAAAGGGCACAAAGAGGATGGTCGTTGGGATCTGTAGTTCTAGAATGTACCCTATTCTCAGAAAAGGAGGTTTCCGAACTGGAACCAAAGACAGAACAATCAAGTGAAAGCAGACTGACTACATAATCACCATGCAAGGATGAGGCAACCATGAATTCTAACCTCTTTCACTGCCCAAATCTGCTACTTTATCCGCCTCTCTCCAAACATGACTAACAGTGCAAGTAACAAAAAAAAAGAGAGAGAGAGAATGAATGAAGGTACAAAAATAATTAAAACATAAATCTTATTAATGAAACCCAACATCAACAAGCAAGTTTCCCGATATATATATGATAAGCATGAGTACATGCAAAACACCTAGGTGTAGGCGCCCAGGAGGAGAAAAAGACTAACAGAGTTACAGGCAAAGAACTATGGGAGATTGTAAAATAGTAAACAGGGAGCTTGTAAACCAGACCAGTAGACAGAGAGCCTTGAGACACATGAACAAATTAAAGGAAGCTGGATGCACTCCCAATATTGCATGTAAATGACATGTAGTATAAGAGCACAAGACCTCAAAAGGACAAAGCATAATAAGGAGCCCATATATATGGAATAATAGTAAAAACGCAGCACACCGCTTCCGTGTCAAGAAGACCCCAAAAGCTGATTATCGAGGAAGATAACTTGATCCCATGCTTATAAACCTAAGCCATCATATTGAACAAAGTCATGTCAGGAACCACGATTATTTATTTATTTTTGAAGAAAAGGGGCCAAGCAACAAAGCAAGCATTGGGTACCGTAACAACAAGAGTAAATATGACAGATTTTTATCCGAAATTCAGTAGCTGAAACTTACATGTAGATGAACTGAAAGGGCTATATAGCCAGTTCCAAATTCGGCTCAACTCTAGTGTTATAGCTGACTCCATTTTCTTCATCTGCTACCATTGTTAAGATGATAGAATCGTTGACTGTAAGGCCCTTCTCACGGACGTACTTCAACCAGCCTCCTCCGATGACGGGTTTACTGTAATGACCATGATTTCTGGTAGAAAGCTTAAATTCCCACACTCTTCCAGTGGGATCTCTTGCAGTAAGACTGATAGCGTTTTCTCCTTGCAACATTTGAAAAGGCCAGAGATTACCGGTTGGATAAGACAGACGAGACTCTATGTCTGTGGTGGTCAGTTTTTTATTCACAAGCTCAATCTCCATGGTAGGCTAAATGTGTCCGGAAGATGGGAGGAGAATATTGGATGCGAAGATCTCCCTCCTCTCTGCCTGGTAATATAGAGGGATTTGGCGCTGTCGTTCCCCCAAGAGTCCCAGAAGCCTGTATGGGTAGAGAATATTCCCGGTCTCTTCTTAGTGTCGACGATCCCGGGTCCCACCTTTTGAATCGAATTTTGGAAGCATTTGATGTGGACCTGGCATTACAAGACTTCCCCGATTGGCCCTGGAAATGGAACGGCATCGTTGTTAACCTATGGTTCGTGCATGAATGGCACTCAAATGGTTCCGGGTTGGCTGCTTGATTTTATAATACATGTAAAGCATGTTCGTGGACAGTATTTTGAAAAGGTACTGTAAGTATAATACGCTTGGGATTTTCCGAAGGCAGTACTGCAGAAAAGCACAACATTTGTCAGATAACCTATATAAAATAAATAAACAAATATAATATAATGAAAAAAGTAAAAAATAAAACAGAACAGTACAACACTGATTAATTTATCAATCAAAAGTTCGAATATGAACTGCCCAAAAGTGCATTTAGTTTATCCATACTTTTGGGGTACACCAGATAACGTTTATCCATACTTTTGGGACATACCAGATAACGTGGGAAATCTATTCACCATGCAAGGAGGAGGCAAATATGATAATCTAACCTCTATAACCTCCCAATACGACTAACATTGCAAGCGTGTGTGAGTGTGTTTGGTTTTCTGAGCAGTATGATCAATCTTTCCAGGGAAAAAAAATTGAGGCGCATTAAACATCTTGGGTCGCTACCCTTGGCAGCCCATCTCCATTTCTCTCCTCGCGTTTTTTCACTCTTCTTCTGCTCATTGTTTCTTCTTGTTCTCACACGCTTTAATTTTAGTCAAAGGTGACAAAACAATCTCAGCAAACCTCAAAATAAAAAACCAAGAATGCTAAATATGATCCACCAAGATAACGGAATCAAGATACAAAACTAAAGCAGCAAACTTATCAACAAAACACAGCATCAACAAGCAAAGTTTCTGGTATTGTATGATACATATGGCCTCCTCGTTGACAAATCACACGTGACAGCACAATACCTCAAAAGGGCAAACATAAGTAGCAAACCCATAAAATGAACAAATGAGGATGGGGTCACACATGACCGTAAAATTATTAATTAAGCTTTAGTTTCGATTAAAAAATAATCCTGCTTAAATCTGAAAAAAATATTCATAGAAGCTGCACAACGGACTGCCAATTAGAAGCCCTTGCCACCTGAAATTAGATTTTTTTTTTTTAATTATTCGATATCCGATAACCACACGGAATTTTAATTAATCAAGATTCGAGCCGGGTAAGACCACAGTAATAACAAAGTTTTCTCTGTCAAATATTTAACCTAACTGCAATATTCTCAAGCCTCAAAACAAGAATCATAGTTAAGCTGGAATAACCTCTTTGCAAGTTGATTTATATGCTTGATGGTACCTGAAGCTAGATCTCAAATCAATTTTGATTATCAAGAAATTATTTAGCAATATATAAATCAAATAAGAAGAAAGTTACAAAAAATATTTACAGTAAAAGTTGCAAACGAACCATTTATTATAAAGTCATAAAAGTGAGTGTAAATCTGTAAAGATAAAAAGAAATACCTGCAAGAAAATAATAAATTGGGAATATTTATAGAAATAAAATAAAATGGAATGAGTGTGTTAGAATGCGAAATTTTATTTTTTAGAGCCCTAAATATATACTGCCAATACCTTCAAGCCACAGTGCAAGTAGCAGAAAAAGAAAAAACAAAGAATGAATGAAGATACAAAAATAAAACAGCAATCTTATTAACGAAACACAACATCAATAAGCAATTTTCCTGAACAAAACATCAAATAACCATGGAAGATTGTAAAATAGTAAACAGGGAGCATGTAAACCAGTAGTCAGAGAGCCCAGAAACACATGAACAAAGGAAGCTGGATGAACTCTCAATATTCCATGTCAATGACATGTAGTATAAGAGCACAAGACCTCAAAAGGACAAGCATAAGGAGCCCGTATATGTGGAATAATAGTAAGAACGCAGTACACCGCTTTCGTGCCAAGAAGAATCCAAAGGCTGATTAACGAGGAAGATAACTTGACGCCATGCTTAAAAACCTAAGCTATCATATTGAATAAAGTCATGTCAGGACTTGTTATTATTCAAAAGAATCCCCAGGTTGAATTAGAAGGGCAGCCAAAGACCGGACAATCAAGTCAAAGCTGGTTGAATTAGAGAAAGTGGGGAATCTATTCACCATGCAAGGGTCACGACCGCCGGCAACCACATAAGGAGCCCGTACATGTGCAATAAAAGTAAGAATGCAGTACACCACTTTTGAGGCAAGAAGAATCCAAAGGATTTTTTAATTTTTTTTAAAAAAAGAGCCAAAAAAAAAACAAGCATTAGGTACTGTAATGACAGAAGTAAATATTACAGATTTTTATTCAAAATTCAATAGCTGAAACTTACATGTAGATAAACTGAAAGGGCTATATAGCCAGTTCCGTATTCGGCTCAACTCTAATGTTATACCTGACTCTATTTTCTGCATCTGCTACCATTGTTAAGATGATAGAATCATTGACTGTAAGGCCCTTCTCACGGACGTAGTCCAACCAGTACTGTTAGGTTGGTTGCCATTAATGTGCAACAATCATTTGGTATTGCACCAAACATGTGCATTCATACAAGATGTCAAAGGTTGGCAGCCACCATTGTTGAAGAAGAGTTGGAGTTGGCAGCCACCTTTGTTGAAGAAAAGCCTCCATGAATGTCTATAAATAGAGGCATATGTTAGAGAGCAAAATGAGAGAAGAGAATTGTGAGAATGTGAAGAGAGTAGAGAGGAAGAGAGAGCTGCAATGGCAGCAGCCTTGCTGCCATTGCAGCAGCTGCAAGTGCAGCAAAGAGAGGTGAGAGTTGAGTATGAGAGGGTGTAATCCTCCTCCTCCATGTATTTGTTTTGTATTCTTTCTCTATCTCTAAATATATTGACTTCTCCCGTGGATGTAGGCGGTTTTGCCGAACCACGTTAAATATTGTGTCAGTGTGCTTGGCCTCCTATGAGCAAATATCATAACATCACCGGTCGGGATTCCCCAACAATTGGTATCAGAGCACATGGTTTTAACGTGATGTTTGATTTTGCTCAAAAATGAAAGTTGTCAAAATTGTGTTTTGACCATACCATTGTGTAGAGGAGGAAGAGACGAAGCCACTGGTGAAAACCGCGTCGAAATCGGACGTCGGAAACCGCCGCACGCGCCGGCGGGGTGACTGTCCACGTCATCAGCCACGTCAGCAGTTCTGCACAGTCACCAGACACGTCACCTGACACATCAGCACTCTGACCAGTCAAACTGCCACGTCCTCTGCCATGTCAGTAGTTCTGCACAGTCAGCAGACACGTCACCTGACACAGCAGCACTCTGACCAGTCAAACTGCCACGTCAGCTTTTGTTGACCTATATGTCCTACGTGGATGACACGTCATTACAGCCACATCAGCTCCCTGGATTTTGATCCTGTGTGGCAGAGTCTACGTGCAACCGGTTCTGAGATTGAATCTGGGTCGTTAAACAGGCCAAAATTGTTTTGATCAAATCTTAGCCGTCTGAAGTGCGATTTGGACGATTTCAGACTTGTTTCCAGCTAATTTGATCGTTCCGGATGCAATGGTACGGTCCGATCGTTGAGATTGAGATCAGAAATGGCAGTGATGAATTATTAAAGAGAGATTGCCCGATCAGGAGGCATATGATGGTCATCATGGTGGTCGATGGAGCTGAAGAAGAAGAAATCACACATGTTTGCCCAATTACATGCGATGAACTATTACGTGGGGAATTTTAATTGCCTTAAGGGAAGGTAAAATTGGGACACTCTAAACACCCGATCATGTGGACAATTTGAGGTGGAGAGTGAAATTTGATGAAGACCAATCTTGACGAATCTGAGCACTGGTAGTCTCACCAGATGTTGAGAAATCAGGTATAAAACAAGGATACCCCAGATCACTTGTAAAGAAATGCCGCGACAAGGCTAGCAAATGGTTGTATATACGGAAAGACAGTACGATGGATAGATATGGCCTAAGAAGTTCTGTCTAGGAGATTGGGTTTTAAGCGGGACCGTTGTGACCCCTCCAATCTTTCCTGGGAACTTGCTTAGTGGAAGGATTATCCATACGGTACTATTTTCGTATATGTGACAGTTTGTTATGAAACTGTTGAAGACTAGCAGGATGACGGCACAAAGGAACAGTTGGGTTCCGTATGATCAAGGATCTGATGAAGTGATGATTTCTCCAAGAAAGTTAGATTCGGTGACTGTAATTTCTCGAGGGGAGAATTGATGAAGACCCTGATAATGGAAGAGAAATACAGCAAAAGGATAAAGATTGACACCCTATTTTGACTTGGATAGATGTTGTGACAGGATGAGCTGCTGTCAAACATAAGCAAGGAATAGGGAGAAATCTGGAGAACCAAAATTGCACGAGAGCACATGAAGATTGTGTAGGAGTACCCGGAGGATCCAACGAGGTACTGTAATGAGACAACAAGTGCAAGGAAAAGAATAGTTCCCAGATGAAGCTCAAAGCAGAGACTGTATGAAAAGGTTGTACAACAAGAAGTCTCTTGTGCTCTTGATAAAGGCAACAAACAAGGACCTTTCAATGCATGTAAAGATGGAAGGGTGAGCTGTTGTAGATGCACCTAATTGAGGGGGTGCAAACGCCTGTGATAAAAGGCGACCGCCTATGATGAAAGGCGAAGACACCAAAGAGAGTTGGTGTGGGTGGAGCTGTTAAGCAGAAAAGGCGTAGAAGCTCCAAACATAGAAATTGAGGTGGAGGATTGCGAGGAGTATACCGCAACTTTCTCTTTCTATGTAATTAGTGGCAGTGATCTCTCCCATAGTCCACATGGTGGTAGAGAATTTATGGAGCCACTTTGAAGCATCTCAGTTGAAGAAGGATGTGATCGCCTATGAAAGGCGAAGACACCTTAAAGAGAAGGTGTGAGGGCTATGAGAAAAGCCTATAATTAGACCGCCGCATGACGACGAGCGGAGACACCTCAGGAGAAGGTGTGAGGGCTATGAGATGAGCCCATGATTAGATCGTCGTATGATGACGAGCGGAGACACCTCAGGAGTAAGGTATGGAGGCTATGAGATGAGCCTATAATTAGACCGCCGCATGACAACGAGCGGAGACACCTCAGGAGAAGGTGTGAGGGCCGTGAAAGGAGCCCAGTTCAGAACGCCCCAGAGCCAATGTGATGGCTAGGTATGAGTGGACAGATGGATAGCCAATGAAAGGGCTATGATGAGTATGAAGATAAATGCAGGATTGACTTTCATGGATATTGCCCTCATGCTAAAGATCAATGAGCTAGAAGACATTTGCCTTGGACAATAAGTGGATGACTTGTGGAGCATTAAGACGCGGCTGCTATGAAGGTGCAGAAGGGCATGCGCAGGTTCCGGGAACAAGTTGACTCTTGTCAAGGTGGTGGGCTCGGTAATGGCATTGTAATACTCAGAGTATGAAGACAGATATGGATCAACCTTTTATGGGCTGCCCCCATGGTTAAAGGTGGAAAGCTACCTGGACTCTTGAGACTAAGAGTAGGAGACTCATGGAGAAGTAAGGCGTGGTTTCTAGGGTGAAACAGAGGGCAGGCGCAACTCCTGGATGAGTAAACTCTTGGAAGAGTGGTGAGCTTGTGATCATATTGAGATACTCAAATAATGACTGTCGCACTTGAAATATCCGTTTGAGGGGGTGTTGTAAGCCTTGATGAGAGGCTTGATGAATCATTCCGGACCGAGCACGCTCGAAGGGGAATGTTGTTCCAGAGACAAGCGTTAACACTATTCAGATGTGATGTGGCAGACCATCTGGTTATAGTGATCCTTTTGTGTGAGAAAAGGTGTGCTTAGGTTACTCTGATGATTGAAAGGTTTGGTGAGTACCTATAAACTTGGCCAAAGATGCTCTCAAAATGAAAAGCTTGGAAGAGCTGCAAGATGCAAGCTTGTGTTGAAGAAGAAAGAGGACAGTTGCCCTACATGAATGGCAAAGGGGGTGATTGTTAGGTTGGTTGCCATTAATGTGCAACAACCATTTGGTATTGCACCAAACATGTGCATTCATACAAGATGTCAAAGGTTGGCAGCCACCATTGTTGAAGAAGAGTTGGAGTTGGCAGCCACCTTTGTTGAAGAAAAGCCTCCATGAATGCCTATAAATAGAGGCATATGTTAGAGAGCAAAATGAGAGAAGAGAATTGTGAGAATGTGAAGAGAGTAGAGAGGAAGAGAGAGCTGCAATGGCAGCAGCCTTGCTGCCATTGCAGCAGCTGCAAGTGCAGCAAAGAGAGGTGAGAGTTGAGTATGAGAGGGTGTAATCCTCCTCCTCCATGTATTTGTTTTGTATTCTTTCTCTATCTCTAAATATATTGACTTCTCCCGTGGATGTAGGCGGTTTTGCCGAACCACGTTAAATATTGTGTCAGTGTGCTTGGCCTCCTATGAGCAAATATCATAACATCACCGGTCGGGATTCCCCAACAAGTACTCTCCTCAGATGACGGGTTTCATGTAACGACCATGATTTCTTGTACACAGCATAAATTCCCACACCCTTCCAGTCGGATCTCTTCCAGTAAAACGGATAGCGTTTTCTCCCTGCACCATTTGAAAAGCCTTGAGATAACCGGTTGGATAAGACAGACAAGACTATATGCCTGTGGTGGTCAGTTTTTTATTCACAAGCTCAATCTCCATGGTAGGCTAAATGTCTTAGGAAGATTGGAGGAGAATACAGGATGCAGAGATCTCCCTCCTCTCTCTACCTTGATTATATAATCCCTATCTTTATTTTCTAATTAATTAACTAAGAGGAGGGCTTTTTCAGTACATTTGTGTAGCAGTCCTTTTTAAAAAAATTTCAGATTCCTGGGATTCGGTAGTATAGATACACAAGTGCTGATAAAGCACTGTATTATTATAAAATAGACCTTTTTTTTCAATTAATAGTTTTTATTAAATTATTTATAATTATTTATAATTGAATTATCATGTTTTTATAATATAAATTGCTGATTTTACAGGTAAACTTTGATGAATTATCTCGAAATTCAATAAAATATATTATTATCTCTCTCTCTCTCTCTTTTTTTTTTTTTTTTTTTTNTTTGTGGATGGCTTTTTTCACTGGAAAGCGAAAGGTGCGCTCTACGCTGCCCTTGCCTTGTTTGTTTTTGTCTCTTCCTCTCTGTGTCTCTCTCTCCGTTTTCTACAAGGATTTGGAATTCTCCTGTTTCAAAGTAGGAGGAACTGTTGTGTAATGACGACAGCGTTTCCCGTCTTGACCCTTCATTAAAACGTCGTCGTCTCTTCTGCCCCTCTTTTATTTCAAATGAATAGCCAGAGGACTTCCATATAAATCTCCTAGTTTATGCGATTATTTTTATTGGTAAACCAAAGTTCTTGCTGTTAAGATGTGTGTTATGGTTGTCTCTAATTTTTAATTTTACTATAATTTCTTTTACTAGAGTTTTTCATCTTCTGTCTCTTGCTTTTTCTCTCACTAGGTTCTCCCTTTTCTTTGGCATCCTCTCCTGCCTTCACCACGGGCTCTAGAAGAGTTGTCTTATCAGGCTTTCCTGGCCACTCTGGTCTATTTTCATCCATCTACCTTTTCTTGCAAACAGGCTAGCTCCTTTCGACTCAGCTAGCCTTTTTGAGCCTTTTGGACTAGCATTTGTTACATTTGGGAACCAGATGCGACTAGGCAACCCGATGAGCTCCAGATGATAATTGAGATTCGGCCTGATAGGATCTAATTGCTTGCACTGATTATGCAAGCAGTCCATCAACTCACTTCCGGCTCGTATAGCGGACATAGACCGAGCCCGTGTATGGTTGATTTTCTGCCATTTTTCCTTCCCTCCCCCCTTGACGGTCTTTAAAGCTACCATGAATGGATCAATATCATCGTTCCACACATTCCGTGGAATTGAAATTTTAAATGTCGGAGTTAAGCTGTGATCATCAAACTTGCCATCGGTAGCGTATTGGTTACACGGTGGAGGCTTCAGTCTTGGCTTCACCTTACCATCAAAAAATAATTCATCCGCAAATGTCATGGCAGAAAGTGATTTCTTTTGTTGTCTTTGGTGCTTTTGTTGCTCTTCCATCGCATCTTCATATCTCATATCGTCTCCCAAATCAATATCATCGATGTTGAAACGCCGACTAGTGGCCTCCAATTTGTAAAAATAACAGTCTACCAATTACATGTTTGGGTTTAATAATATTTTTTAATTTTTGATTTTAGTATTTCAAAATTATCAAAAAACATTAAAAAATATCAATTTAATATATTGGAAGACAAATAAAAAATATTTAAAAACATAAGCTACCATTTCCAAATGGGTCTAAAATAAGTAAATTGTGAAAGAAATTCAAAAGTGCGGAATCATCATTTTGAACTAAATTTTGAAGTCAAAACTTTAGTATGAAAATTTACATATCAGCCTTTCAATATAATACGTGTGAATTCATATGTTCTCCTCGGTGTTTTCGAGGTCTTGTGGTCTTATACTGCATGAGTACATGTGCTTTAATATCACGAAACTTGCTTCTTGATGAAACGTGCTTTTATTTTTGTGTACCGAGTTCGTTATCTTGGTGAACGGCCATGGAGCAATATATTAACGAGTTTTGTTCTCTAAATTCAGCATCTTATCATCCTTAATTAAAATTAAATTAAATTCAAAAATATATAGAAAGATAAAAGAGAAAGGAGGTTTTATTGTAGGCTGTACCCCGTTGTCAAACCTTGTGTCTGTGATTATCTGGGACTTTTGTGACTAGCCAGCAAACAGAAGGGACCCCATTTTCATACCTCAATCCCTTAAACAAGTACTCTACAGGAACCTTTTGCCTCAAGAAATTACATGATTCAAAATTAATCAATGGCGCCATGATATGCATTCTCTACTAAATAAATCAAGTGGGACGGACCCAGGTTCATGGGTTGGACTGAAAGCAATCTAAAAAACCTGAAAGCATTATTGGATTATATGATAATGGTCTGAATCTGAATCGTCCTTGCCTTTTATTTGAAGCAAGAAGGAAGGTAAGCCATATCAGAATTTGGCACCTCAGAAAATGCAAGCTTATTGCTTATATGCGGGCCACTAGCCCATCCTGTACAATCAGTATCTCTTATATTTGATTAGAGTCTTGCTGATCATTGCTGAAAAGAATGAAATCAATCAACACACAACAGAAATTACCACCTGTAGCAAACTTTTCCTCAAAACTTCAATATATATATATATATATATATAGATAGATAGATAGATTTTAGCTAGTAAACAACTTGGATTATTGAGTTAATCAATTTTATTTCTGTTTTTTTCCTTAAAAAATACTGATTTTGCCTAGATTTGGTTGGATTATGAATCAATCAATGAAATGTATTGGGTTTAATAACTACAAAATTTGTTTTATCAAATTAATTATATTAGCCATAAAAATAGTAAAGCGGCCATGCTTGATAAGTGATAACAACCATGAACATTACCCCTCTCCATTTTATGATGGCAAACACATAGTCTATTCACATTAACGTTTTCTTAAGCTAAAAGAGACCTAACACTAAAACACTCACAGAACAACATATTGACATTAAAGAAGAACAAATTAAGGCAGCAAACACAACAAATGATGCAATATCAACATCTGAAGGACACATTAAACTGTTTTTTTTTTTTATCAATCAAACTCATGTCAGATGTAGCAAAAAAATATATAAGAAATCAAACAAAACCCAACAAATAGAAAATATCTGATACCTAAAAAAGCGTGGACGTGTGTGTATTACAGTAAGGCCAAGTCATTAAGCTGCATTTTGCTGTTTTTTTAAATAATTTCCAGTACTATATTTGATAGTTCTTGCCCGCATATAATCTTTTTTAAAAAGTATGCCCGCATGATTCTGTTTTGAAGCTACAATATCGAGGTCTTATTTTTTCATGGCTGGACTTGGAATACGACAATTGATTTCTCGTGCAGCTAGACCACTGAAGCAAAGGGGAAATTATAATAACCCTTTTAATTATAAAATTATAAAAATCACTAAAAACTTTGAAGATTTGTCAAATCTCAATATTAATTATATCTAGAATGCCTTTGATTTCAGAAAAAGAAAAAAGTATTTAAATTAAGGAAATTTTTAAAAACAGAGAAATATTATTAAAAAGAAAATTAAAAAATAAATGAAATTAAATAGTGAAATTACTATTTTTCATGTACTAAAAAAATCATGTTTTATTTTTTATATTATTTCTTTAATTATTTTCACTACCAGAAAATTGATAAATACAAACAGAAATACCAAGAGAATATTTCTATTGGTAAATTTTTAAGGATTTTACCAATAAAAATATTCCCTTGATACATATTAAAAGAACTACAATGGAAAAAAAATGATTTACCAAAAAAATCACTGACGGAATAAATTTCATTAGTAAAATTCGATGGTAAATTCATTGGTAAACTATAAATGTTGTTTATCATGTCAATTATAAATAGAATCACTGACTGAAAATTCCATCGGTATTTTTCAAAAAACTCTAGAATTGTTCACTTTTCAATTGCACTGTTAATTGTTGTTCTTTACAGACAAAATAACCGACGAATTAAAAAATCATCGATGTTATTTGGTGGTTTTTTTTAAAAAAATCATTTAATTTAAAATTTTAATTTAAATATTACTGACAAAATCACCGATGAGTTGAAAAATCATCGGTAATTGTTGATGGTTTTTGAAAAAAATTTATGAAATTAACATTTTAAATAAAATATTAATGATAAAATAATTAAAAATATTAATATTTAATTATTAGTCGGTAAAATCATCGCTAACACGGCACAATAAAAAGCCTGAATTCTCTTATTTCAAAAGAAACATCATTTCTTATTATTCTTCTTCTTCTGCCTCCTTTTCATTATATGTGAAAAATATCAATATCTATTTTTTTTCTTTTCTCTTCTTCTTTTTTCTTTTTTTATCCTCTTATTTTTTTTAATTAATATGTTTTGTGAATTTTTTTTCTTAGCTTCACTTTCAACTACATTAATGTAAGATTTTTCTTTTCATGATTTGTTTTACTATATTTTTTTATTTTAGTTTTAATTGTTTTTGTTCTTAATAAGTATATAAATGTTGTTGTGAAATTTTTTTGTTCATATAAGATCAATTTTTAGTTGATTTATTTATAGGAATTTTAAATTTTTAGCAATTACAACTTTATTTTTTTCATATGAATTTTTTTAGTTAAATTTTTCTATTTTATTTTTTTGTTGTAAATTTGTTTGAGTTGATTTTCTTATTCTTTTTATCCAAGCATTTTGAGTATATATTATAGAGTGTTGATTTATGTTAATTTAATTATTTTATAATTTTATAAAATGATTTTTTTAAAAGGTTTTTAAATAATTACCGACGGGATTACCGATAATATTTTTCAAGGGATATACCAGTGAAATGAAACGGATAATTTTTTTTACGCGCTTATTTCATCAGTAAATTCATTGGTAATAATATTTTTTTATTACTAATAAATATATTAACAGATAAAAAATTATCAATAAAAAATTTACTAACAAAGCATTTATGTTAGTGAATTAATTATTGATGGAATATATGTTTTACATTGATAGAAAAATTCTATCAATAAAAATGATAAATGTTGTAGTGTTTAAATACTTAATGTGAGTATTATGTTAAATAATCATGTTCAATTATAGATTAGAAAAATAATTAAGGTTTGGCATCTGAATCCTATGGGTGGTGTTGTTGGTCTAGCAAGTATAGTGAGAATAATGGAAAATAAGGGGAGAAAAAAAATTAAAAAACAAATATTAGATGCCGTCTAACATTTTTAGTGGAACTGAATTAAAAGCCCATTAGACTTGCCTTTAGGTATGGTAACAACAAAAGTAAATATTACAGATTTTATCCGAAATTTAATAGCTGAAGTATACATATAGATGAATTATATAGCTATTTTCAAATTCGATCCTTCCACATTAATTAAAAAAAATTAGTCTATTAAAATTAAAGATTGATAATACACATAAATTCATTTTGGATAGTAGAATTGAATCTTCATTGATTTTTTTTTTATTTTTTTTCTTTCATATGATTTTTTTTATTAATTTTATATAACTTATCTAATAAATATTGCCTTGCAAGATTATTTAGAAGTGTAATAATAATTATTTTTTAAATATTTTTTTATTTAAAAATATATTAAAAAAATAAAAAAAATTGAATTTTAATCTTTCCACCATCCCAAATGGGGCACAAGATGTTGCTATCAAATTACCAAAAAATAATATGAACAAAACCAACGTAATTTTATTTTTAGATTAGTATGAATCTTTAGTTTAAATTATTTAAAAATAATCTTATGAATCATAATTAATAACTATATAAATAGTGCTAAAATTTATATAAATTAATAACTTTTAAAAAATAATATCAAAATTTCATTAGTTAAATAACAACTTTCAAAATTAACCACAAGATTTTAAGAATTACTGTTTGGGAACTTGATTAACTTATATTTTTAAAAAAATTAATTTTTATTTTATTTTTTATTAAAATTTAATATAATTTATACATTTTAAATCGTATTAATATACTAATATTAAAAATAATTTTTTTTAAATACCAATAATTTATATTTTAATATAAAATATTATTTAAAAAACAATTATTATTATATTACCAAAAATACTCTACATGCAAGTGAACCTTTTGATTGTTATCTAGAGAACATAAATCGATGTTGTACTTTTCTGTTTTAATTTTTTTTTCTTTTATATTATATTTATTTATTAATTTTATGCAGCTTATCTGACAAATGATGTACTTTTCTGTAGTGCCTTTTAAAAATGCTTTCCATGTATTATTAAATCAAGCCACCAACCCCAACACAATTGAGTGCCATTCATGCACCATCCAACGTTCGCCGTTCCTTTTTCAGGACCTGTTGGCTGGCTGGCCTTGCCATACAACAAATTGATTAATCGCGTGCAGGTAGAACACTGAAGCTAAAGGTAAATTATAATAACCCTTTTATGATATTAATTATAAAATTGTATAAATCATTCAAAAGTTTGAAGATTTGTCAGGGATGTAAAATAAAAAAATAAATCTTTATATTAAAATAAAATTAAAACATTTTTAAGGATCATAATTATATAATTTACATGATAATTCAAGTTGGAAGATCAAAGTAAAATTCTTTTTTTTTGCACAATAACAAATGTATATTAAAAATTCCATGTGTTTTAGTATATAAATAATAATTAAAAAAAAGATTTTGAAGATAAAGGAAATGATTTCTTTTCTTAATTAATATATTGTTGTTCTTGTGATGGGAATTGTATAAGATGATGAATTATATGTCATAATAATTATTTATTAATCTTATTTTTATGTGAACAAGAACAGTACATCTTATTTCTATAGAATGTATTATATGTCAAGACTATAGATTTGACCTAGCAAACAACTTGGTTATTGAGGTAATCAATTTTGTTTATCAAAATAATTTTTTGGTTAATATTGATTTTGATTTTAATTTGATTGGATTATGAATAAATCAAGATCTCTAGGAGATTGAATATATTAATGTTAAAAGTTGAATAGCCAGTTTGCGGGGTCAACACAATAAAATAAATTATTCAACATCAACATCTGAAGCTCGTTAAACTGTTATGTTTCTTTATCAGTCAAACTCATGTCAGATACGGCAAAAAAATATATAAGAAATCAAACAAAACCCAACAAATAGAAAATATCTGAATCCTAAAAAACCCTGGACACGTATGTATTATACACACACACACACACACACACATATGATCTGTGTGTGTGCGTGCCTTCACATATATGATTCTATATATATATATATGATTCTATACGCAATATCGAAGTCTTATTTTTTAAAGAGTATGAAGCCATCAAAGCTGTTTTTTTTTTTTCGATGAGGGAATGAAAAATTACCGACAATTAATATTTTAACAAATGAATTTTATTAGTGATACTATCAGTAAAAAAAATTATTAATAAATTGTGTATTTTATACCAATAAATAAAATTATTTAATGGTGCAGTGTTAAAGGCTGTTGATGGTGATGATTTTCCGCCGGGAAAATCTCCATTGAAGAATCGTTTGGTATACAAAGGGGATGTTCCAGGAGTCATTATTACATGATTTAGATTATATAGATGTTTCATGTCATTTTTATAAGTTGATTTAAGTTTTTTGTTTTAATAAAAAAAAGTTACAAGTATATTTAATTATAAATAACTTTTGGCTTGATTAATCAAGAGTTTGTTATATATATACGTCAGTCGATTTTTTTATTTAAACAAAAGTTAAAAAATTTAATATATGAATTATAACTTGCACCACATTCATTCTTTAAAAAATTACTTTGAATCATTTTTATTAAACTTATCATAATTTTTTTACGAAGAAAAACTTAAATTATGTCTCAAAGTGTATATATAAAAATATAATTCCAAAGTTATACAAAACACATTCTTTAATAAAAGCATAGTCACTGTATATGATATGTGCTTTCATTGTTTTTTTAGATAATTGTCCCTTGTAACGTAAAGAATCATTCTCATGAAACGTAGTAATTTGGAATCTAATACTTTTCTTTTTTCAAACACATGCATGGAATTAGAATCATATTGTGCCTTGCCTTTTAAACGAGCCACACAGCGATTGCTGCGTGCTTTGGCTAGCAGCCTAGCAGCACCCTTCATTTCGTCTGCCTAGAGCTAAGGTGGATGATTCACCAAATCTTACGTCCTCATGAACAATGTCATTAAAACGGGCTTGATGCAGGGTCTTATTAAAATTGAATCAAAATCTAGATTCGTATTTTTGAAAATATATTCAAAACCACATCCTTTTTCTGTTTTGATGTAGGTAAAACCAAGTTAATATTTTAGATTACTAACCAAACTAGATAAACGGTTTAAGATAAATAAGAACCCTCAGCATAAAACTTTAAATAAAATATTTTAAAAAAAGTTATTATCATTTTTTTATGTATAGCTGAGACACTGGATAATCTTCATTCCACACTTAATATCTTCTATTAAGTGGAATAGTAGTTATTTTATAAAATATAACTGATAAATATATCTTATTTACTTTTAGAATCAATTGTTAAGTTGTGGTCTTGAAACATGGTCTAAGTAGTCTTAGCTTAAACTGAATTGATTTTAATAACTTTGATAATGAAAGTAATATTTACAAAGAGAGGGATGAGGGGAGCTGAAGTTACATTTGTGATATGATCACTTTATCCTCTCCATTTGTGTTCTAAAGTTTGGTTAATGAAAGGAGAAGACAGCTTTTCCAGGATCCTGCACGATGAAGTTCCTTTTCATTTTTAGGAGAACACGTTTTCTCGTCAGCTAATTTAACACTAACTTTGTAAATTGTAGACGTCATGCATGCTTCTAATGCTTAAGAACCCACTTAGACTACAACACAGGCAAATAATTAAATAGTAAATAGAGGCAGACTTAGAGGTCTCACATGAAAGTTCTCACATGAGGAGCTATAAAGTTAGATTGAGCTACCTATCAAGTGTAGCAAGTGGACGATGGCTTAATCAGCCCAAGAATAAACAAATTTCAACTTTTTTTCTTGGTTACAAAATTTCAGAGTTCACTGTACACATCAACCCATGTAACCACTCGCTTCACTCGATCAGCTATTTTGAACTCCGATCATTTCTTTCTTCATATAACCAAAAAATTATTCTATAGATTAACGTTAATCTTATTGGAAGATGAAGGGAACAACATATGCAGAAAATCTATGGCGGAAATAGATGGTAAGGTTTGAAAAAAAAAAAAAAAACAGAGAGGTCAAATTAAGACCTAGAATCAAGAGGCACCAGAACATTCTACGAACCAAAAAAAAAAAAAAAGGGTCAAATCCATCGCGTGCTTGAACCAGAGAGATTCGATGACCCCACTCAAATGAGAAAAGCCAAAATTAGTTGAGAGAAGGAGCAAACGTCACGTTTCAAAGTAACATAGATATTTAAATAAATATATAGTTGTCTATGTCAATCTGAATTTTAAAACATGTCGGTCCATTAGTTAAAAGTTTATTAAAACGTTTGTCAACATTACTTATTATTACTTCCTTCTTATAAAATTCGATCAAGAAATAATTTTATATAAGACAAATCTTAAAATTTATTGGAGATTCAATAATTAATTGACTTAATCTATAAGAAGATATAATTGATTTGTTTTCTCTTACTCTCAACATGCATCTTCATAAATTATTCAAAAGTTTGAAGATTTGTCAAAACTTCCTAAATATCTAGAACACCTTTGATTTAAAAAAATATATTTAAATTAAGGAAATTTTTAAAATATATTTAAATTAAGGAAATTTTTTAAAAACAGAGAAAGAATATTAAAAAAATTAAATTAAATAGTGAAATTACTGTATTTCATGTACTAAAAAAAATCATGTTCATATATCTAGAACGCCTTTGATTTAAAAAAATATATTTAAATTAAGGAAATTTTTTAAAAACAGAGAAAGAATATTAAAAAGAAATTTAAAAAAATTAAATTAAATAGTGAAATTACTGTATTTCATGTACTAAAAAAATCATGTTCCATTTTTTACATTATTTCTCTAACTTTTTTAAACTCTCAATGTGACTATCATATTAAATCATAATTAAAAGCATTTTAGATTAACAAAATAGTTAGGGTTTGGGATCCTGAATCCGGGTGGTTTGTGTTAGGAGATCCAAACATTAAAACACACACAAATTTACGTGGTCCGACAACTTGCCTACTCCACGGAGCTACTGGTTTGTATTAATCAAGCTCAAAAGCAATACAAACAAGAAAACAAGGAGGAGGAGAAAACTTCTCAACTCAACTCAACTCTCACCCTTAGCTCTCTCTCTGTGTTTCTCTCTATTTCGTGCTCTTTCTCAGCTATCAATGCACATCTATTTATAGCTGATGAGGGAGATGATTGTTCAACAATGGTGGGCAAGTTAGGCACCTACCATTTGACTATGACTTCAACCATGGCTGCCACCAAACATGGCTGCCACCAAGCATGGCTGCCACCGTCCATTTGTGTCCACACACATAACAATCTCCCACTTGGACACAAATGGTGTTAGGTCTGTCTTTTAATCTTCAAGACCCACTGAAGCTTTACACAGCTTCAGTTTATCGAGAGTAACTCCTTTGGTTAACATGTCGGCTGGATTCTTGCTTCCACAGATCTTTTCAAGTAACAGTTGTTCATCGTCGAGCAATTGCCTGATGAAGTGATATTTGATCTGTATGTGCTTTGTTCTGGAGTGAAATGCTGGATTCTTGGCAAGGAAGATTGCACTCTGACTGTCACTATACAAAGTACCTTTTTCATGCATCTTGCCTAATTCTTGCAGGAAACTCTGTAGCCATACTATCTCTTTTGCAGATTCTGAAACTGCAACATATTCTGCTTCTGTCATTGAAAGAGCAACTATCTTTTGCAAGGTAGAACTCCAAGAAACAGCAGTGCCTCCTAGAGTGTATATGTAACCTGTAGTACTCTTTCTGCTATCAACATCTCCTGCTAGATCAGCATCTACAAAGCCTTCAAGTTTCAATCCGTCAGCTGTGAAAATAAGACATGTCTCCGATGAGCCTTTTAAATACCTCATGATCCATTTCACTGCCTCCCAATGTTGCTTTCCAGGATTGCTCATATATCGGCTTACAACTCCCACTGCATGGGCAATATCTGGTCTAGTACAGACCATGGCATACATCAAAGAGCCGATAGCTGAGGCGTATGGAATCTGGTCCATGTATCCACGTTCTAGCTCAGTTTTTGGTGACTGGTCTTTACTGAGCTTGAAATGATTCCCCAAAGGTGTACATACTGGCTTAGCATTATCCATACTAAACCTGCTAAGAACCTTCTTGACATACTCTGCCTGTGAAAGCTTTAGTATGCCTTTGTCTTTGTCTCTGATGATTCTCATGCCAAGTATTTGCTTAGCAGCTCCCAGATCCTTCATTTCAAACTGTTTTGACAATTGTTGCTTTAGCTTGTCAATCTCTTCCATGCTGGATCCTGCAATCAACATATCATCTACATATAGCAGTAGAATGATATAAGAGTTGTCAAAATGTTTGACATAGCAACAATGATCAGCCTGACATTTTGTGTATCCCGTACTACACATGAAGTTGTCAAACTTCTTGTACCACTGTCTTGGAGCTTGTTTCAGACCATATAGGCTCTTCTTCAGCTTGCAAACTTGACTCTCCTTTCCTGGTATTGCAAACCCCTCTGGTTGTTGCATGTAAATGTCTTCCTCCAATTCTCCATGAAGAAATGCTGTTTTTACATCTAATTGTTCAAGATGTAAATTTTCTGCAGCTACTATCCCCAGGACAACTCTGATTGTTGTAAGCTTCACAACTGGAGAAAATATCTCAGAATAGTCGATCCCTTTCTTTTGCTGAAACCCTTTTACAACAAGTCTTGCCTTGAAGCGTTTGCTTCCATCATGCTCAGTCTTTACTCTGTAAACCCACTTGTTTTGCAAGGCCTTCTTTCCTTCAGGCAGTTTGGTTAACTCCCAAGTCTTGTTCTTCAGCAATGACTCCATCTCGTCCTTCATGGCTAACTCCCACTTGCTCGAGTTTCCATCTTGTAAGGATTCTTCATAGGTTAATGGTTCACCACCATCTGTCAACAAGATATAATTCAGTAGAAGTGTGAACCGTTGTGGAGGCTTTATAGTCCTTGAAGACCTGCGAACAGCTGGTTCACTTGGCTCTGCACTATCTTGTGAAGAAGTGGTGGGTACTGAAGTGTTTGCACTGTCTTGGATGGACTCTTGAGTGGTAATATCAGGAAGCCCTTCTAATTGTATGAATTCAGATTTCTGTGGACTCGTATCTGAATCAGTTATCTCTAGTTCTGTACTTGATCTGTCTTTGTACAAAACTTTCTCGTTGAAGATCACGTTCCTGCTTCTGATAATCTTCCTGTTTTGATCATCCCAAAACCGAAATCCAAATTCTTCATCTCCATAGCCAATAAAGAAACATTTCTTTGATTTGGCATCCAGCTTGTTGCGAGCATCAGAGTCTACATGCACATAGGAAACACACCCAAAGATTTTTAGATGAGCAAGTTGTACTTCTTTACCTCTCCAGACTTCCTCGGGCAGTCTGAACTCCAAAGGTACTGATGGTCCACGGTTGATCAAGTAAACTGCAGTATGAACTGCATCAGCCCAGAATGTTTGAGGTAGCCCAGAATGCAACCTCATGCTTCTAGCTCGTTCATTGATGGTCCGGTTCATCCGTTCAGCAATACCATTCTGTTGTGGTGTGCCTGGAACTGTCTTTTCCATTCTGATACCGTTGACAGCGCAATACTCCTTGAAACCTCCATCAATGTATTCTCCTCCATTATCAGATCGTAAGCATTTCAGCTTCAAACCTGATTCAGTCTCAACCATAGCCTTCCATTTCTTGAATGTGTCAAACACATCAGATTTATTTTTTAGAAAGTAGACCCATACCTTTCTGCTAAAGTCATCAATAAAAGTGACATAGTACCGAGAACCGCCAAGAGATGCTACTGGAGCTGGTCCCCATAAATCTGTGTGCACCAGTTCTAGTTTTCTTGGTCTTAAGGTCCTGCCAACCTTTAAGAAACTGAGCTTCTTCTGTTTTCCGAGAACACAACTTTCACAAATGTCTAGATCAACATTTTTTAACTCTGGCAGCTTTCCCTTTGACTGAAGTATCTTCATTCCCTTTTGACTCATATGGCCGAGTCTACAATGCCATAGCTGCGCTTGATTTTCTGCTTCAGTAGAGGCAATTATATCTGCTGATCTTCTGGTCATATACAGAGTGCCAGTTTTCTTTCCACGAGCCAAAACCATTGCTCCCTTTGATACCTTCCACATTCCTCCAGAGAAAAGGATTGAATGGCCACTATCATCAAGTTGTCCGACCGAGATCAACTTCTTCTTTAGTTCAGGAACATGCCTCACATTTTGCAAGTTCCATATAGATCCATTCATTGTCTTGATTTGCACATCTCCTATACCCACAATATTCAATGGTTGTCCATCGGCCAGATAGACTACCCCATAATTTCCAGCAGTATAATTTTGCATCATTTCATGGTGTGGTGTACAGTGAAATGAAGCTCCAGAATCAAGAACCCAATCATCAATAGGACTATGTACTGCAAGGATCAAAGCATCCTGTACCTCGTCTGTAGCGGCATTTGCAGAGTCAGCTTCAGGTTTCTTTGGTTTTGTGCAACTCCTCATGAAATGGCCAGGTTTGCCACAATTCCAACATTCAACCTGCTTCCTAGGTCCAAACTTGCTTTTGCTTCTGTACCTTGATTTTGATCTGCCTCTGGATAAGCCTCTGTCTTGTCTCCTTCCTCGAGTGTTGATGTTGAAAGCTGAACCTGAACTTGAACTTTCACCCGAGTCTTTCCTTCGTACTTCTTCTGCTAAAATCAGGTCTCGAATGTCATCATATTTTAATTTGGATTTTCCGGCTGAGTTGCTTACAGCTGTTCTCATACCTTCCCAACTGCTTGGAAGTGAAGCTAGCAAAATAAGTGCTCGGATCTCATCATCAAACTCAATTTCAACAGATGACAATTGATTTGTGATGGTATTGAAATTATTAAGATGCTGTGTAACAGAGGTGCTTTCCGTCATCTTCAGGTTGAACAGCTTCTTCATCAAGTGCACTTTGTTATTTGCTGATGGCTTCTCATACATCCCAGACAAGGCTTCCATCAATCTTGCTGTGGATTTCTCTTTTGTAACATTATGAGCAACTCTTCTTGATAATGATAGCCGGATAATGCCCAAGACTTGTCTATCAAGAATCTGCCAATCTTCTTCTGACATGTTTTCTGGCTTGCTCCCCAACAGAGGAAGATGAAGTTTCTTCCCATATAGATAATCTTCAATTTGCATTTTCCAATATCCAAAATCAGTTCCATCAAATTTTTCAATACCTGCAGCCTTTATTTCATCAGCCATTTTTACTCCTTCTTGGATTTGAATCTCAAAAATCTGACCTTACAGATGTGTCCGGAATGGCCAAAAATGCTGGAAACGACACTGAGATCACCCAAATCGGACTTCAGATGGCTCCGATTTAAGCAATCAAAGTTTGGGATAACTGGACGCTGTAGATAAAGCCACGTGGCAGGCGGAATAGTCGCTGCGCCACACCGGATCAAAACCCAGTTATGATGACGTGGCAGGCTGACGTGTCAGACACGTAGGCAGTGCGGGGTCCACCAAATCTGACGCGTCAGATCCACGGAGATTTTCGTCTGACGTGGCAGTGGTGATGTGGCAGATGACGTGGCTGTTGACCGTGTCAAACGGCTGATGTGTCAGGTGACGTGGCTGCTGACTGTGTCGATCAGCTGACGTGGCAGAGTCGAGTTGCAGGAAACGGTGAGGAAGACGCGTGACGCGCGTCTGTGCGCGTGGACAGTACTGGTGGTGGCGCGTGCAGGCGCGTGCGGGCATGCAGGACGTCGGATTTTCGTCGGGTTTTCACCAGTGGATTCCTCTCGTCGTCCTCTTCACGGTGGTATCTTCAAAAACACGTTTTGATAACTTGGATTTTTGAGTTTGGATCAAACACCCTCTTTTTCAAGAACTTTCAAGAACAAGCTCTGATACCAATTGTTAGGAGATCCAAACATTAAAACACACACAAATTTACGTGGTCCGGCAACTTGCCTACTCCACGGAGCTACTGGTTTGTATTAATCAAGCTCAAAAGCAATACAAACAAGAAAACAAGGAGGAGGAGAAAACTTCTCAACTCAACTCAACTCAACTCTCACCCTTAGCTCTCTCTCTGTGTTTCTCTCTATTTCGTGCTCTTTCTCAGCTATCAATGCACATCTATTTATAGCTGATGAGGGAGATGATTGTTCAACAATGGTGGGCAAGTTAGGCACCTACCATTTGACTATGACTTCAACCATGGCTGCCACCAAACATGGCTGCCACCGTCCATTTGTGTCCACACACATAACAGTTTGCTGGTCTAGCTAGGCAAAGTGAGAATAATTGGATGCCATATAATATTTGTAGCTGAACTGAATTGAAAGCCCGTTAGACTTGCATTTAATTGGTAGAATTAATTAAGAGCCACCGAAATCATGATCAATAACGTTTCAAAATCGTGCATGCTGTCCGAGGGGTGGCCTGAAATATTAGAACATCCACAGCTCAATCATTAAGTGATCAAAATAGTAGAAAGGACACAAAGAGGTTTGTCATTGGGATCTTTAGAATGTACCTTATTGTCAAAAACCAAAAAGAAGTTTCGGAATTGGAGACAAAAACAGGTTTATCAGGTGAAAGAATGAAAGCAGACTACATATATAGCTAATTTTGGGAAATCAACTGATCACCATGCAAGGAGGCAACCATGAATTCTAACCTCTTTCACTACCCAAATTGACTAACATTGCAAGTAGCAAAAAAAAAATAAAAAAATGGTTGATTCAATGAGGACATGAAAATAAAACCAACAGCAATCTTATTAACGAAACACAACATCAACAAGCAAGTTTGAAGCTGGATGAGCTCCCAATATTCCTTGAAAATTATATGCAGTATTACAAGAGAACAAGACCTCAAAAGGAAAAGGCATAATTAAGGAGTCCCGAGTCCATATTGAATAATAGTAAGAACGCAGTCCACCGCTTCCGTGTCACGAAGAACCCGAAGGCCGGTTAGGAAGATAACTTGATGCCACGCTTAAGAACCAAAGCCATCATATTGGAGGAATTCATATCCAGAAATTCGAAAAAGAGCAATGGACAAAACAAGCATTAGCTACTGTAACAACAAGAGTAAATATTTCAGATTTTTATCCGAAATTTAATAGCTGAAACTTACATGTAGATGAACTGAAAGGGCTATATAGCCAGTTCAGTATTCGGCTCAACACTAATGTGATAGGTGACTTTATTTTCTGCATCTTCTACCATTGTTAAGATGATAGAATCATTGACTGTAAGTCCCTTCTCACGGACGTAGTTCAGCCATTCTCCTCTGATGACAGGTTTCTTGTGAACACTGTCTCTTGTACAAAGCGTGAATTTCCACACTTTTCCAGTAGGATCTCTTGCAATAAAATTGACGGCATTTTCTCCTCGCTTCATTGGAAAAGCCCAGAGATTAGCCGTTGTATAAGGCAGACAACACGCTAAGGCTGTTTTTGTCAATGGTTTGTTCACAAGCTCATGCTCTGTGATTGGAGACATGTCTGTTCTGAAGGTTGGAGCTCTTCCTCCACTCACTTGTTATTTTTTGGTTGAAATCGGAGCCCCTGCCTTGTTAAGTAATAAGCTAAGAGGTGAGGTGATTCACTATCCATATCCAATATCCTGTCACAATGATACAATGATACTTTATAATAATGCACTTCTTCTTTTTCTTTTTTTTTTATCTTTTTGTTTTTTTTTCTCAAATTTTTTTCCAACTTTCCACCTTTCCCTCATTTTTTTTCCATAATTACTTACCGTAATGTCTTGTCACAATAATAATTTTAATTATTTTTTTATTTTTTTCCATTTTTATTTTTTTAAAAAATTATCATTCTCAATTTTTTTAATATAGAGATGGTTAAAAATTTTACCTTATAATTTATTTTTTTAAAATACTGTGAATTATTATGATGTTTTTCCACATGATTTTTTATTTTATTTTTTTATTTTTTAAAATTATTTTTGTTGATTTTATTTTTTTAATATTAAACTCATTGATAATTTATTTTTAAAATTATTTTTTAAAATATTATTGATTGCTACAGTGTTTCTTCTAGTGATTTTTTTAATGATTTTCTCTAAAATTATTTTTTAATATTAAACTGTTTAAAAATTACAGTTACAATATGTGATAAAAACACTGTAACTTTCTTTGCAAATTACTATGAATTTTTTTCTTACATGTTTTTTCTCTGTTTCTTTTTTTATAATATTTTTTTAAATTATCTTTGTAGATTTTATTTTTTTAATATTAAGCTAGTTAGAATCTAATTTTATAATAAATCTTAATAATATAGAGAAAACATTGTAGTTTTCCTCACAATACATTGTAGATTGCTAGAGTGTCTCTCAACATAGTTTTTTCTCTTATGATTTTTTTTAAATTATCTTTTTTTTTTAATATTGAGTTGGTTGAAAATTAAAATTACAAGTCATTGCAAATAAGGCTAAATCATGTGGGGTAGCACTGTAATTTTCATCATAAAATACTGTGAATTACTCTAGTGTTTTCAATATTTTTTTCTGTTTGTTTTGAATTTTTTTATTTTTTTAATAAAATTTTCTCTATCAATTATATATATTTTTAATATTGAACTTATTGAGAATTTAACTTTGTAATTTTTTTTAAAACACTGTGAATTGTTGTAATGTTTTCCTGTATGATTTTTTTCAAAAATATCTTTATCAATTGTTTTTAATATTGAGTTGGTTAAAACTTATAATTACAATAAAACTAAATCATATGGGAAAAACGTTGTAGTTTTTCTTACAAAATACTGTGAATTGCTATAGTATTTATCTAAATAGTTTTTTTTTATAATTTTTTTTAAATTATCTTTGTTGATTTTATTGGAGAAAGCACTCTAGTTTTCTTCACAAAATATTATCCATTGCTATAGTGTTTTTTCATAGGTTTTTTTTCTTCTAAAATTACCTTTGTTGGTTTTTTTTTAATATTAAGTTGGTAGATAATTTAATTTTATATTTTTTTTCATTAATAGAAAAGTTAAATCATGTAGTGAAAGTATTATATATTTTCTCATAAAACAGTGTGGATTGCTACAAATTATTTTGTTCAGTCCCTAAGTTTTTTAATTACCATCACACCTTTTTTTTTTGTCTGTCATGAAATATTAGTTTCATCATATCTTTAATTTTTATTTCTTATCTAGTGCTGATTTACTATTATAACACTATTAAGTATATTTGTTTTATAAGTCTGTGGCAGTACGCGGGCATGTCATCTCGTTTATATAAAATTGTAACCGCTATCTTTATTTTCTAATTAATTAAATCAGAGGACTTTTTTGATACTTTTGTATATTTGGAATTGGAGTTGCCCAAAAGGTATTTAAGGTTAATATCTAAAGGTCTTATTAGTATTTAAAAATATATTTTTATCAAGGTTTTATATCTTCATTTTGCATTTAAAGTATCAATAACTTTTTAATTAAAGCATATTTTTTAATAATAAGTTTGATACTATAATATATCTTTAATTTATAGTAAATGTTCATCTTAAATGCAGGCCTATCACATAAATTAAATAATTGATTGATGAATTTAACTATTAAAATTGAGAAGACAAAGAGAAGATTTAGCTTATAAAAGAGATATTAGTTCAGTCCAAACAGGAACATTGTTCAATCATTACATCATATTTAAAGCTGTAGAATTTTGATTTAGATTTACTTTATGTGGATAGAAAACTGAAAGATAAGCCTAAAACTTTCATTGGAATGCAGAATTCAAAAAGGCTATTTTCAAGTTCAAATTATAGCAACAACAAATAAGATATAATTTGTCATCTAGCCCAGACACTGTTTAATGTTCAACCTATATCTCGAGTTCTAAAAGTCTAAATAATTTCATTTTTTTTGTTGGAAAGTTAAGATAATTTTCTAGAACTTTCATATAAATAATCTGTTCAAATTTCAACTTTAGAAATGATGTTTTTGATAGATAAAAAAATAAGAATTGTTACCAAGTTAAGATGTAGTCACCCATTTAATAATTAGTCAACAAATTAATAATTTTAAATTTTATCCTATAAAAAAGGCATATATCATGTATTGAGGCATCTTGATTTTCAGATTAAGATCATGCTGTTATTCTCTCTCTTTATATTTTTATAATGTTTAAGTTTTGCTTATATTAATATCTTGTTTATGCTTTTCATTTCCTTTCTTTTAATTAATTAACTTATATATTATTTATGTTGATATTAATATGTTTTGTATTTATTATCTTATTCACTTTTAATACTTTGCTTGTTAAATGATTAATTTAGATGTATGTTGTGTAACCCTTGGTATAACAAATACTTTACACTTTCATAGTCCAACTGTATGGTATAAGCGATATATGTGCTATGAAAGAAACTTGATTTGTTTTTAACATAAGTTATAATCATGAATATCTGATAACATTTAGAAGTATTAGCATTATTCGAATAAAATAATTAATGTAATCATGTTAACAATTTGCAATCCGATTGAAACCTCCTTTGTATATGGTTTCCAGTTGAGTAATAAAACGAGTTTATAATATACTTTTTTAAAATATTATTAGTACATCCTCTAACATTAACAATTATTTTATTATTATTTAATACTTACATCAATATCACATCTTAAAACTTTATTTAACTCTTTGTTGTTGTTGTTATTTATAATTTATATAGTTAATTTTTTGAGGTTCGATCCAGTTTTACTGGGTTATTTATTATTTTGATATTCTTGCTTTTAGAATAAAATATCAATTTTTTGATTATAACAAGATTATTGTTTTTTTTCAATATAAATTTCTGGCATTCAGTTCAATATTCTAGAGACGCCATAAGTGCTGATAAATCACTCTATTATTATAAAATATCATTTCTTTTTTTTTAATCAATAGTTTTTATTAAATCATTCTTCGTTATTTATAATTAAGTTATTATATGGTGTTACAAGTGCTAACAAAGCACTCTATTGTTATAAAATATAGTTTTTTAATCAATATTTTTAATTATTTATAATTAAATTATTATATTTTCATAATAACATGTATTGTGGATTTTATACAAATGTAAACTCAATTTGAAGAGTTATTTCGTTCCATTTAATATATTATTATTTTAATATAAAAAAATTATCTTTAAATTAATTTATGTGATTGTAAAACTGCGGTTGCGTATTGGTGACACGGTGAAGGCTTCAGTCTTGGCTTCACCTTGCCATCATATCATAATTCGTCCGCAAATGAATGCCATGGCAGAAAGTGATTCCTAGTGTAGTCTTTGGGCCTTTATCATCGACGTTGACACGCCGGCTAGCAGCCTCCCATTTGTAAAATTCAAATGTCGTAATATGAAAACGACAGTAACCATCAGCATCACCCTGCAGAATAGCAACAAAATATCAGAAAAATCAATAAAGCAAGAGGTGACAAGATATGACAAACCCATTTACAGAAGTTCAAGTAACACAACACCTTTGGCCTCTCAAGATAAATGTTGTAAAATTCTGGAGCTGGTTCTTTACTGTCTTTCTGTAATAATCTAATCCCATCTTGCTTCTCAAACCATTTCCATGCTGGATATACCTGCAAAAATTAAGTTTAAAGTGAAGAAAAAGAAAAAGGTTAAAGCTTTACCACCATATAACAACAGAGATTTATTCTAAAGTACAGCACCCGAGCATCAAATGCAGAAATATTATGAAAGCAAACCAATGCATAGTTATTACTTTCAGAAACGTGCACTTTCCAATGTTAGCAATGGATAATTAGAAGTAATTACATGAATGCCAAGTTATCAACAACACTAGGAGTTGCATCATAAGCCAGCCTTATTTTTTAACTTTTCTCTACTGATGTATTTGAGATGTTAAAACCAAAGAAACCTCTGACCAATAATATCTAACGTGAAGATATCATACAAAACTATATTGCACGATCACACACTGAATCTGCCAGTACAAAGAAGATGGTCCTGGCAGCACATCAGCAGTTACGTATCCTATCATCCCAAAGGATACCACCCATGACAGCTTCTAAAAGTTCTGTAAAACATTATTTTACAATGCAATCAAATAATGACAGGTGCTCCTTAAATGCAGTTTTTTCAACTAGTCAGAATTCACTTAAGAACATAGGCAAATAATTAGACGTCATGCATGCTTCTAATGCTTAAGAACCCACTTAGACTACAACACAGGCAAATAATTAAATAGTAAATAGAGGCAGACTTAGAGGTCTCACATGAAAGTTCTCACATGAGGAGCTATAAAGTTAGATTGAGCTACCTATCAAGTATAGCAAGTGGACGATGGCTTAATCAGCCCAAGAATAAACAAATTTCAACTTTATCGTAAAAGGAACCAATTTCAGGTAATGACAAACTGCCCTGGAACCAATTTCAGGTAATGACAAGCTGCCCTTACTCGCTTTAGCAAGGGTAAAATCAGGCTCTGTGTTAGTCTGGACATGCCAGAATATCAAACTGCCCCATGCAATAATTCCCACCTTGGGTGTTTTTGATACTTGTGGGGAAGACCCCCTAACCTCAGTTTATCCTAGCAAGCACATATTTGATACCCACTCACTTTTTCTTAAGCTGAAAAATAACCCAACACAAACACTCACAACGTAATGGCATCACAAGACATCATCATCAAAAACATCTTCTGGTTTAGACACCTGATACACGAAGAACAAATTAAGGCAGCAAACACAACAACATGATTCAATATCAACATCTAAAGCACACATTAAACTGTTCTGTACTTTCTCTATCAATCAAACTCATCTCTGATGTAGCTAAACAATAAAAAAGAAATCAAAAGAAACTCAAAGAAAGAAAGTTTTTGAAATATTTTCGTAAACGAAAAGAAAGTTTTGTTAGATTTTTAGATATTATGGTACTTATTATTGCATAATATCTTAAAAGGTCATTGTAATTCACCTTCAC
Source organism: Populus ilicifolia (assembly GCA_015708895.1). Classification (NCBI taxonomy): domain Eukaryota; kingdom Viridiplantae; phylum Streptophyta; class Magnoliopsida; order Malpighiales; family Salicaceae; genus Populus; species Populus ilicifolia. The sequence continues at coordinate 627,894 of SRLM01000342.1, forward strand.
AACTGAAGCACGTGCAGATTTCATGCTTCTGATGTTTATTAGGAACACACTTTGACTGCAACACAGGCAATCATTAATGGTAAATAGAGATAGAATTAGAATGTCATGATGGCAACTGAGTTTAGTCAGCTCAAGCTAATAAACGAATTTCAACTTCTTTTCTCGGTTACAGAATTTCAAAGTTCATTGTACACATCTACCCATGTAACCACTCGCTTAACTCGATCAACATTTTTTTTTTAATAATCATCAATTATTTTAAACGCCGATTATTTCTTTCTTCATATAACCATAAATTTATTCTATAGGTTAACGTTAATCTTATCGGAAGATGAAGGGAACAACATATACAGAAAATCTATGGCGGAAATAGATGGTAAGTTTTTAACCAGAAAAAAAGCCAAAGACCTGGAATCAAGAAGTATCAGAACATATAATGCCTCTATGATCTCAGGTTCGAGTTCTTAGTTACTTATATAATGACCACTAGAGACTTATATGATTATTAACTTTAACACCTATAGAATTAGTGTAAACTGGTCCAAACATCCACGTTAATCTAAAAAAAAAAAAGTCACCAAAGCATTATACGAACACAAGTTGCTTAGATTAACCCTATCGCGTGCTTGAAGTAGTGACATTCTTTGACCTCACTCAAAAGAGAAAAGCCAAAATTAGTTGGGAGAAGAAGCACCTATCACGTTCCAAATTAAGTAACCTAGATATTTGTCTCTGTGAATCTGAATTTTAAGACATGTCGGTCCATTAGTTAAAAGTTTATTAAAACGTATGTCAACATTACATATTATTACTTCCATATTATAAAAGTCGATCAAGAAATAATATCATATAAGACAAATCTTAAAATTTATTGGAGATTCAATAATTAATTGACTTAATCTATAATAAGATATAATTGATTTGTTTTCTCTTACTCTCAACATGCATCTTCTATTATAAATATAGCAGGGTTTTTTTTTTTTTTTGTAACCTGTTCAAATATATAATATGAAATATGTATTCATCTTATATTTCTAACCTCTTTAGCTACCCAAACCTGCAACTTTATTTGCCTCCTTCCCAATATGACTAGCGTTGCAAGTAGCACTGTGTGTGTGTTTTATCTTTGGCTTTCTGAACAGTAAAATCAATCCCTCCAGGGAAAACAATTGAGGCGCGGTAAACATCTTGGGCTGCTACCCTTGGGAGCTCCTCTTCATCTTTCTCTCCTCACGTTTACTCTCTCTGTGAAGCCAAACCACCTTAGTCAAAAATGGTGGGAGAAGGTGTAGCCATCCTTAGTCAAAAATGGTGGGAGAAGGTGTAGTCATCCTTTTACACCTTAGTCAAAAATTGTATGCACCAAATTGATGTTATTTGCCTAACTCCTTGTCTTTTGCATGGATACTTGCCTATAAATAGGCAATGCATCCAGGCATAAGATATATCACAAGAAGAGAGGAAGAGAGGATGAGAAGAGAGTAATCCCACAAAATTGTGAGGTATTTGTGAGATAGTAAGTGAGGTGTTTTCTCCTAATAATAGAGAGATTTTGTTATTCTCCTATTAATAGAGAGAAGTTGTATTCCCACATTACTTAGTAAAATCCTTCTATACTTACCCGTGGAAGTAGCCAAATTGGGTGAACCACGTAAATTCTTGTGTGTCGTTTCTCATTTTATCTTGTCCCTTACTTTTTGTCTTGTCGAGTTTGCATGTCAGCATCCTAACACTCTCTTCTTCTGCTCATTATTTCTTCTTGTTCTCACACACTTTATTGTTAGTCGAAGGTGACAAAAACAGTCCCAGCAAACCGCAAAATAAAAAACCAAGAATGCTAAACACGATCCACCAACATAACGGAATCAAGATACAAAACTAAAACAGCAAACTTATCAACAAAACACAGCATCAACAAGCAAAGTTTCCGGTATTGTATGATCATACATATGGCCTCCTCGCTGACAAATCACACGTGACAGCACAATACCTGATCAAAAGGGCAACCATAAGTAGCCAGCCCATATGAACAAATAAGGATGGAGTCACACATAACCATAAAATTATAAAGCTTTAGTTTTGATTAAAAAATAATCCAGCTTAAATTGGAAAAAAAATAAATCATAGAAGCTGCACAACGGACTGCCAATTAGCAACCCTTGCCACCGATAGATGGTGGCCCCTGAAACTAGATTTTATTTTATTTTTTTTAAATTATTCGATATCCGATAACCAAGAAGAATTTTAATTAATCAAGATTCGAGCCGGGTAAGACCACAATAATAACAAAGTTTTCTCTATCAAATATTCAACATAACTGCAATATTCTCAAGCCTCAAATCAAGAATCTTAGTTAAGCTGGTATAAGTGTGTTAGAATGCGAAATTTTATTTTTTAGAGTCATAAATATATACTACCAATACCTTCAAGCCACAGTTTTTCTTGCAAACAGACTGCAAAGCCAAAAGGGATGAAAAGAGAGATTCAAATAGTAGAATGAAAAGGTAGGCAGCAAGGACATCTGTGATCATTTTCAATCCAACAGGCTTTTAGAAATACAACAAATTGATCAATGTCGTGCAAGTTCCGTTTTCGGCTCAACTCTAATGCTATAGCTGACACCATTTTCTGCATCTGCTACCATTGTTAAGATGATAGAATCATTGACTGTAAGGCCCTTCTCACGGACTTCGTCCACCAGTACTCTCCTCTGATGACGGGTTTCATGTAACGACCATGATTTCTTGTACAAAGCATAAATTCCCACACCGTTCCAGTCGGATGTCTTGCAGTCAAACGGTTAGCGTTTTCTACGTGTGTGTGTGTGTGTGTCATGCTAGCGTATATATATATACTTACAGACATCAATTAACCATGGAAGATCGTAAAATAGCAAACAGGGAGCATGTAAAACAATAGACAGAGAGCCTAGAGGCACACGAACAAAGAAAGCTTTTTATTGAAAATGTCGTTCTTGCAAATCCCCAGTTCAGTTTTTATTGTTCCTGAATCTACGGGTGGGCAAAATCTAAAATGTCTTTGATTTAATAAAAAAACAATATTTAAATTAAGGATATTTTTAAAAACAGAGAAAGAATATTAAAAAGGATATTTGAAAAAATAAATGAAATTAAATACTGAAATTACTATTTTTTCGTGTACTAGAAAAATCATGTTCCATTTTTTTGCATTATTTCTCCAAATTTTTAAATTCTCAATGTGACTATCATATTGAATAATAATTAAGAACATTTAAGATTAAAAAGAAGAAGAAGTTTTTGTAATATTTTCGTAAACCCAGAGAGAGTTTTTGTTAAATTTTTTATTTTCAAGATGGTATTTATTATTTTATAATATCTTAAAAGTCTATGTTCACAACGAAAGAAACGTGCAGAATATGTCATGCTAGCTAAGAGCCCACTCCAACGACAACAACATAGGCAATAATTACTCAACGGTCAACTTTTTTTCTTGGTTACAGAATTTCGAAGTTCTTTGTACATAGACCCAGTAACCACTAGCTTCACCCGATCAACTATTTCACACTCCAATTACTTTTGTCTTCGTATAACCTTAAAAATGATTCTATAGATTAACGTTAGTCTTATTGAAAGATGAAGGGGACAACCAACCACTATAGACGCACATATCAATATTTTCCAAAGTAACCTAGATTAAATATATAGTTATCTTTGTCAATCTGAATTTTATGACATGTCGGTCCATTAGTTCAAAGTTTATTACAACGTATGTTAACATTTCATGTTACTATATACTTCCATGTTATAAAAATCAATCAACAAGTAATATTATATAAGATAAATCTTACAATTTATTGAAGAGATTCGATAACTAATTGATTTAATTATAAATCTTACTCTCAACATATATCTTTTATTATAAATCATTCAAAAGTTTGAAGATTTGTCAAAACTCCCTATATATCTAGAATGCCTTTGATTTCAAAAAAAGTAAAAATATTTAAATTAGGGAAATTTTTAAAAACAGAGAAAGAATATTATAAAGGAAATTAAAAAAAAATAAATGAAATTAAATAGTGAAATTACTATATTTCATGTACTAGAAAAATCATGTCCCATTTTTTACATTATTTCTCTAACTTTTTTAAACTCTCAATGTGACTATCATATTAAATACTAATTAAGCGAATATTAGATTAACAAATTAGTTAGGGTTTGGGACCCTGAATCCTACGTACGGGTGGTTTGATGGTCTCGCTAGGCAAAATGAGAATAATTAGATGCCGTATAACATTTGTAGCTGAACTGAATTAAAAGCCCGTTAGACTTGCATTTAATTAGCAGGATTAATTAAGAGCCACCTAAATCATGATCAATAACGTTTCCAAATCATGCATGCTGTCCGAGGGGAGGCCTGGAATATTAGAACATCCACAGCTCCCTGGCTCAATCATTAAGTGATCAAAATATCAGAAAGGGCACAAAGAGGATTGTCGTTGGGATCTGGAGAATGTACCTAATTGTCAAAAACAAAAAACGAGTTTCGGAACTGAAAATAAAGACAGGTTTATCAGGTGAAAGCAGGCTACATATATAGCTAATTTGGGAAATTAATTGATCGCCATGCGTGGAGGAAACCATGAATTCTAACCTCTTTCACTACCCAAATCTGCTACTTTATTTGCCTCTCTCCAAACATGACTAACATTGCAGGTAGCAAAAAAAAATGAATGAGGACACAAAAATAAAATTAACAGCAATCTTATTAACGAAACACAACATCAACAAGCAAGTTTCCTGATATATATATATATATATGTATGTATAACACCTAGGTGCTAGGTGTAGGCGCACCGCGAAAGGAGGACAAAATAGTAAACAGGGAGCTTGTAAACCCGTAGACAAAGAACCTAGAGACACATGAAGATACATGAACAGAGGAAGCTGGATGAACTCCCAATATTCCATGTAAATTACATGCAGTATTATAAGAGCACAAGATCACCTCAAAAGGATAAAGCATAATAAGGAGTCCATATTGAATAATAGTAAGAACGCAGCACACCGCTTTCGTGCCACGAAGAACTCGAAGGCTCGTTATTGAGGGAGAAAATTTGATGCCACGCTTAAAAACCTAAGCCATCATATTGGACAAATTTATACCCAGAAATTAAAAAGAGGCGATGGACAAAGCAAGCATTAGGTACTGTAACAACAAGAGTGAATATTACAGATTTTTATCCGAAATTCAATAGCTGAAACTTACATGGAGATGAACTGAAAGGGCTATATAGCCAGTTCTGTATTCGGCGTAACTCTAATGTTATAGCTGACTCCATTTTCTGCATCTGCTACCATTGTTAAGATGATAGAATCATTGACTGTAAGTCCCTTCTCACGGACGAAGTCCAACCATTCTCCTCTGATGACGGGTTTCTTGTAACGTCCACGGTTTCTTGTACAAAGCTTGAATTCCCACACTTTTCCAGTAGGATCTCTTGCATTAAAACTGACAGCGTTTTCTCCTTGCACCATTTGAAAAGCCCAGAGATTAGCCGTTGTGTAAGCCAGACAAGACTCTAAGTCCGCGGAGGTCAGTTGTTTATTCATAAGCTCAAACTCCATGGTAGGCTAAATGTGTCAGGAAGGTTGGAGGTGAATACAAGATGCGGAGCTCTCCCTCCACCCTGCCTGGTTTATATAACCCCTATATTTATTTTGTAAATAATTAAATAAGAGGAGGAATTTTTCGGTACTTTTGTATATTTGAAGCTGCCCGAAAGGGATGTAAGGTCAATATCTAGAGGTCGTTTGTTTTTCTCATCACCGATTCCTGGCATTCAGTTCAGTACGTATACTGGAGACGTCACAAGTGCTGGTACAGCACTCTATTATTATAAAATACAGCTTCTTCTTTCTTTCTTTTTCAATCAATAGTTTTTATTAAATCATTTTTAATTATTTTTAAATCATTGTGGATTTTATAGGAAGGTGAACTCAATTTGAAGAGCTACCCAATTCAATTTAATATATTATTATTTTAATATAAAAAAATTATCTTTAAATTAAAACTTGCCATGGGCAGCGTATTGGTGACACGGTGGAGGCTTCAGTCTTGGCTCTTGGCTTCACCTTACCATCATCACAATTCGTCCGCAAATTAATGCCATGGCAGAGAGCGATTGCTTGTGTATTCTTTTGGTGCTTTTATCATCGATGTTGACACGCTGACTAGGGGCCTCCTATTTGTAAAATGCTTCACTGATTTCGAATGTCATATATGAAAACGACAGTCTACCAATTAAAAGTATGGGTTTAATAATATTTTTTTTTAATTTTTAATATAAATATTTTAAAATTATCAAAAAAATACTTTTAAAAAGGATCAATTTAATAAAACATTTCAATAAAAATGTTTTTTTTTAAATATTTAAAACATAAGCCACCATTTCCAAAAGGGTCTAAAATAACTGAATTGTGCTAGAAATTCAAAAATGCTGAAATCATCATCTTCACCTCTATTTTGAAGTGAAAACTTTAGTATGGAAATTTACATGTCAGCCTCTTAACATAATATGCGTGAATTCACATATTCTCCTTTGCATTTTGTAAGTACTGTATTTTTTTATTAATATAAATATTTAAATTAATTTACATGTATTTTAATTAATTTTATAAATTTTAAATTAAAAATCATATAATTTTTTAATAATATAAAAATTTATTCGATTCAAACATGTGGCTATTCCTATACTTACATGTGCTTTAAGGAAAAGGCCTAAGCATGACCTCCATGCTTTTCTTAACTAAAAGCAGCAGTGGCAGAGACTAGAGGCACAAAACAGTCCATGGGCAAAGCACAAAATGCCTCCACTAGAAAAGAAATGATGGTGTGTGAGTTGTAGACTTCCTGTTCAACGAAGTGCCCCTCGCTAGCATCGATAACCCAGCAGCCAATATGATCCTGCCCAGACAATTAGGTATATGCAGAAACATCATTAACTAATTATAAGTAATACACTATACTACTAATTAGTAAATATATGTTTTTTATTTAATAAATATATCAAAATAATAATTTTTTTTATTTTTTATATTAGCATTTTAAAACCTAACAAAACCTATTTTACTTTTCATATTTATTACCATCTATTTCATCTTAGTTATAAACTTTGGATTGACCCGGTGAATTAACCTAAGGCCTGTCAAGTTTTAAGAAAAAATAAGAAATAAAAAATTAATCCAACCTGACTTAACATAAAATCCAAGTAAAAATTATATTAATTTTTTTTTGGTCTAAGGCAAATTAAATTACTTTGGTTGTTTTAAAATAGAATTAGGTGAATCTAGATTGAACTTCTAACCCGTAGCCCTGGTGTTGTCCAAGGTAAAATCCCAAATTAGATTTTAAAATTACTATAATAATTATTTTTAATTTTTAAATTGATACAGGTATACTACTTTTCCGACAGAAAAAATAAAATTCTTACAATATACATGGACCCAAAAGGAATCTCTTTTTTTTTTATCTATTTTTTACTAATGGTGCATGGCTAGTAAGTGTATACGGCTAGAAATTGAATTTAAATTTTAATTAGTTTGAATTAATAATATTTTATTTTATTTTATTAAATAAATAAATAAAATTTCAAATACAATTCAATATCAATTTCCTATTAAAAAATTAAATTGGAAATAAAAAAAATTAAGAGATAAAAAAAAACATTACGAGTAACTTTGTTTTTTTTTTCTTTGTTACATTTTTATTTTAAAATTGATTGAAGAAATATTTATAAAAATGTTAGTCACTAAGACATCATAAGTGGTTAATATCTCCGAGTCTCACTTTTGACAAAAGAAGGCAAAAATCCTTGACGGCTGCAAAATCTTACGCTATTGGCCTACCTCACGCGCTAAAATTCAGCCTTTTTATTCTTTGAAATTCAATCTCGATACCATGGAAGCTCGTGTTAATAGATTAACCTGTTAAATTCAAATTTATAATTCAAAACTTGAATTACATTTTAATTTTAATATTTACATCAGCCAAAAGACCTTCCAGCACATCTGAATTGTTTGGCTACAATTTATTCATCTTGGAAGGTAGAGAGTGGCCCTTCTCACCCTCTGTCTCCAAAAGCAAATATATGCTTGCCTGTGCCTGTCCCGAGATTCCCTTGAATGCGCCTCTGAAGCACCTGCCCACGAAAGGAATTCTTTGGAATGGAATATTACTTATCACCGGAAAAAAGGTATTTAGGGCCGGGAATGGTTTGATCGGTGTCCTTTTTTGGGAATCGAAAGTGTTATAAGAATGTCTTTTTCAAAGAAAAAGGAAAGAATAATTCCAGAATGGTGAACCTTGGAGGTATTTTATAGGTGTTAGGTGACTAATTACTCTGCCGATTACCCACATATGCCGTGACTTTTTGGAAGAAATACCCACCTTCGATCACAACCTGGGGGACGCGAATGGTCTTACTGGATGTGCACACAAGCTGGGGACGGCCACGAATGGTACATGGATACAATCAATTTGTTGCATTACAAGGCTAGCCAGCCAAACAGGTCCTGAAAAAGGAACGGTATCGTTGTTAGCCTATACGCTGGTGCATGAATGGGACTCAATTGTTGTGGGGTTGGTTACTGGTCTAGCTAGGGTTTGGAATCCTGAATCCTACGGGTGGGTTACAGGTCTAGGCAAAGTGAGAACAATGGATATTAGGGGTAGGAAAAAAAACCGGGTTTCCAAATCATGTATGCTGTCCGAGGGGAGGCCTGAAATAGAAACATCCACAGCTCTCTGGCTCAATCACTTAGTGATCAAAATATCAGAGAGGACACAGAGAGAATTGTCCTTGGGATCTATAGTGCTAGAATGTACCTTATTGTCAAAAACAAAAAAAGGGTTTCCGAACTGGAGCCAATGACAGGACAATCAGGTGAAAGCAGCCTACATAACTAACGTGGGAAATTAACTGAGCACCATGCAATGAGGAGGCAGCCATGAATTCTAACCTCCTTCACTTCCCAAATCTGCTACTTTAGTTGCCTCTCTACAAACATGACTCACAGTGGAAGTAGCCAAAAAAAAAACAAAGAATGAATGAAGATATAAAAATAAAACAATAATCTTATTAACGAAACACAACATCAATAAGCAAGTTTACTGATACACACACACACACACACACATGAATACATGCAAAACACCTAGGGGTAGGCGCACAGGAGGACAAGAGGAGTTACAGACATCAAAGAACCATGGAAGATTGTAAAATAGTAAACAGGGAGCATGTAAACCAGTAGACACAGAGCCTAGAGACACATGAACAAAGGAAGCTGGATGAACTCCCAATATTCCATGTAAATGACATGTAGTATAACATCACAAGACCCCAAAACGACAAGCATAAGGAGCCCATATATATGGAATAATAGTAAGAGCGCTGCACACCGCTTCCGTGCCAAGAAGAACCCAAAGGCTGATTATTGAGGAAGATAAATTGACGCCACGCTTAAAAACCTAAGCCATCATCTTGAACAAAGTCATGTCAAGATCCAGAATTTTTTTAAAAAGAAAAATGGGCCGAGCAACAAAGCAAGCATTAGGTTTTGTTTTTTATAATCATTCAGAGTATATTCAAAGCAAGAGTAAAACCAATATTCAAAGCAAAATACAGGAAAATATTACAGATTTTTACTGGGAAACAAAGCAAGCATGAGGTACTGTAACAACAAGAGTAAATATTACAGATTTTTATCCGTAATTCAATAGCTGAAGCATACATGTAGATGAATTATATAGCCAGTTCCGTATTCGGCTCAACTCTAATGTTATAGCTGATTCCATTTTCTGCATCTGCTACCATTGTTAAGATGATAGAATCATTGACTGTAAGTCCCTTCTTACGGACGAAGTCCAACCAGTCTCCTCTGATGACGGGTTTCTTGCAACGACCATATGGTTCCTTGTACAAAGCTTGAATTCCCACTCTTTTCCAGTAGGATCTCTTGCATTAAAACTGATAGCGTTTTCTCCTTGCACCATTTGAAAAGCCCAGAGATCAGCCGTTGTATAAGCCAGACAAGACTCTATGTCTGTGGTGGTCAGTTATTTATTCACAAGCTCAAACTCCATCGTAGGCTAAATGTGTCAGGAAGATGGGAGGGGCATACTGGATGCAAAGATCTCCCTCCTCTCCGCCTGGTTATATAACCCCTATCTTTAGTTTGTAATTAATTAAATAAGATGAGGACTTCTTCGAGTTGCCGAAGGCCCGACAGGGATGCATCTGGAGATCGTTGCTTTTTCATGACCGATTCCCGGCATTCAATATTCGTCTGCAAATTGCTTTGCCTGCTTTTCCACCTGCCTCCTATGAAATCGTGAGTATTTATATAAATCCAAAAACCTACAGTCACTTCAGTACTGGCTGTCAAGAAACCACGAGAGGTTCTCGACTTGTTGATCGGCAAAGTGCAAATGTCGCATGGCTAGTAAGTCTATACGGCTAGAAATTTAATCTCAGAGTTCTAATTGATTTAAATTAATAAAATTTTATTTTATTAAATAAATAAAACTTCGAATACAATTCAATATTAATTTAATATCAAAAAATTAAATTGGAAATAAAAAAAATGAAGTGATAGAAAAAACATTATGAGTGACCTTTTTATTTTCTTTGTTACATTTTTATTTTAAAATTGATTGAAGAAATATTTATGAAAAAGTTATGTCAGTGGGACATCATAACTGGTTAATATCTCCCAGTCTCACTCTTGACAAAAGAAGGCAAAAATCCTTGACAGCTGCAAAATCTGAGGCTATTGGCCTACCACACGCACTAAAATTCAGACTTATTTTTCTTTGAAATTCAATCTCGATATCATGGAAGCTCGTGTTAAGAGATTAACCTGTTAAATTTAAATTTATAATTCAAAACTTGAATTAAATTTTAATTTTAATTTTTAATTGACAGGTGATTTTGTTGGTAATACTGTGAGGGTGATTTTATTAGTATTGTCCAGATGTAATCCAAACTTTGATAGGGATAAAATATAAAAAACTAAAATAAAATGAAATGGAAATATTTTAAGAAAGATAATAAAATTGATTGACATGACATCTAAAACCATGAAAATATGATATTTATTTTATTTTATTTATTTGCTGGAAAATAGCTTTTTAAAAGTAATTTTTTTGTATAATGAATTATTTTTTGATGTTTGATAATATCATGTAAAATAAGTTAAAAATATATTTTTTAGTATTTGGTTATATTATGAAAAATAAGTTGGAAAATAGCTTATTAATATTTTTTTAATTTATTAAAATAATAACGAACAAATCTTACAAATTAAAAAGTTGAATAAGAATGAAATTGAAAAAATTCTAATTTTATAAATTATCTTAAATAAAATAAATAATAATCAAAATAATAGAGATCAAATCTAACAAATAAAAAATTAAAAGATGATGAAATTAAAGTAATTATAATTATAATTATAATTTCATAAATTATTTCAAATAAAATAGGTAACAATAATAAGAAAAGGAACTAAATTTGATAAATAAAAAATTTCAAATAAAAAAAGACAAGATAAAAAAATAACTATCATGTAAATAAGAACCAAAGTTAATATAAAAATTAAATTAAATTAAATTTTAAGGAATGAGATTGAAAAAAATAAAAAAAAATATATCAATTAAAAATTTAAAAACCGAATTTGATATAATCAGTAAATAATATGATATTTTTAAATTTTTAAAAATTAAATCAAATTTTTTTAATTAAAAAATATTTTTTATTAATTAAATTTTTTAATAACAAATAAATACAATTTTTTTTTTTAAAATAACTTCTAAAAAACCANTTCTTCTCTCTCTTCAATCTTAAGCCTTCACAACTTGTCCAGGACCGAGGAGAGATTCATACGGATGAGTTGACTCGACTGGTTGCGGGACAAGTGGGAAGCAACCTTAAGGTTTAGTTGACTCGACTGGTTTCAAGGCTGGAGGGGTGTTAATAGTAATTGCCGTCTTCGTTCAAGTAGTTGGTGAAGTTTGATACCGGAGGGGACAGAGAAGTCAAGGGATTGCTGTTGTCATGACTGAGAAGGGACGGGTTAACATGTCGACGGAGTTGAAAGTCATCGGCGCAGTGGAAACCCGCAAGATAAACCATGGGAGTACGGTCTGGATTACTACTGCCACTCGAGATCAATGGAAATAACGGGATATATGGAAGATGGAGCGCTGTTGGGGTTGTTCGTACAGTTATATATGTCAGGAAAGGGGGGTTTTACTTTTAGGTGAGGGGGTGATCAGACTGTGGAGAATGAGTGATGAGAGGGGTGTGCAGACAGCCAAAGTAGCAAGCGAGGATGATGCTTGGGCGTGAGTATTATATAGGGATCAGCCTGTCAGGGAAGATAGAGCGCTGCTAGAAATTAGCAGGCATGGCAGGACCCCTGAGCTTTTTACCTGTTTACGCTATTTTGTTCTCTTCACAGAATAGAGGGCAGAGAGAGAGAGAGGGAGAGGAAATTGATCGGAAATTTTCCTTTTTCATTTTTCTTTGCTACCAAACAATGAATTACAAAATTACAGTAAGGAAAAAATGAAAAAGAAAAACAAAATAAAAGACTGTACACTTAACAAGAATGGGGAGAAGAAAGCAGAGGGGGAGAGATGCTATGGAATGATGACCAACTCCCACGCTAAAAGGGGCAGCTGTGAACTAAAATGAAGAAACCATTCCAGAACACTTCACAAGCCTTTGATGCCTGATTAATGATAATCACCCACCCCCTGCTGCTTACCCTGTCCGGGGAGAGCAACTTCATCGATCCCACATCGCTTGGTATACTGTAGGCCTGTGCTTCAACCAGTGTACCATTTCTCTGTCTAGTGGGGCATTGTTCAATACAGCATCTAGCATTGGACTGCCAAAAACTCTTGGAGAGTTCTTGAATGACCATATTTGGTCCTTGGGCCACGGTTTCTGAGGGTACTTCTCCTGAAAATAAAACGTCAACAGATATGAAACCACACACCAACAAATCTGGTTCGAAAATAGTTTGGCTAAAGTGATTCTAGGTTGATGTGATCAGGGTTGACAACTTTGGTTTACAGAAGTCATTTTTTAACCATAGGTATCTCGGATTCAGCCTGAAAAACTTGTCAAGCCTAAGCATGACACATGCCTATCAACTCCGGAGTTAAAGATAAATCTGGGCAGCTTCAGTTAAAGCAAGGATGCGAGCAAAGCTAACATCTTGTGGTACAGAGATATCAAACAGCATGCAGTAAATAATAGCGCAATGAAACTTACCATTCTTTCCAACATCATTTTCACGGTCTTGGGACCATAAATGCGCTGCTGTGATGGCTTCTGAACCTTAGCGTAAAAGGAACCAATTTCAGGTAATGACAAGCAGCCCTTGCTCGCTTTAGCAAGGGTAAAATCAGGCTCGGTGTTAGTCTGGACATGCCAAAATATCAACTGTCCCATGCAATAGTTCCCCCCATAGGTTTTTTGATACTTGTGGGGAAGACCCCCTAACTTATCAGCACATTTGGGGCCTAAGTCAAGTGGACTAATGTGAACTGGTGGAGAAGTAAATGCATCATATTCCTGCAAGAAATCTACCATGTTACTTGAAGATAGAATAAAAGGCATGCAATGGTGCCAGCATAAGTAGTTCTCGGGCCAAGAAAATAGACATAACCAGTTAGTGGAGACTGGTTCAGTGAAGACTTACCCTAACTCTAAAGAAGCTCTTTGTATAAGCATAAACATGGATTAAGTCAGCTGCAGCATCATGCCGGCACTTGTATGTACATGGAAGACTGCGCACCTCATCCCTCAACCTTAAAAATAAAAAATTCAATAGAATTTTCCCCTTTTTTCCCAAGAAAACACACAGGAAAAAACAGAAGCAATATAAGCTGCTGCTCACCACAATAAAGACTTCTGAAGAGCTTTCTGAATGTCATCACAATCTGATGGATCATGCGCACAAACCTTGGACTTGAGGTCATTTAGCATGTCTTCATCCATATAAGGAGACATGCACTGCAGAAGTTCATCAACAAGTGATCCATCTCCTTTCCAGAGGAAGGAAACAGTTTCTTCAGGAGTAAGCTTCTCCAGCGGAGGTGGAGCATGCTTTGGGTCACCAAATATGCACCTCATTACATACCTCACCTGCATAGAACTTAGAAGATTTAAGAATTCACGACTTCATATTGATGGAAGACATCAAAAATCAACATGCTCAGACCTCAAACCTAGAGCCTCGCCAGCCAGACTATAATCATGTTCAACGAGTTGGGAACATGGAATAAATGGATAGAAAATTAAGGCAGTTCTTAAATCATTTCTACAGGTTAGATTTCATACTCAGACCTGTAATTGTTAGCCCTAAGGCCTAAATATCAGAAGAAGTTTTGTATCACAAAGCCCAGACTCTACAACCATGTTCTATGAGTTAGGAACAAGGTATGATAGATAAAACAAAGGCAATTACAAAGGGATGATCTTGCTGGTGGTTATACATCAGTACATTTCAGACTGAGACATAAAATCAACGGTCCTAGAACCTAAATATCAGAGATCAAAATTTTGTATCAAAATCTGATAGTTCAAATAATTACCAAGGCAATACTGACCTTGTCAAGAGTAACAGCCAAATTTTGAAGCCTCTGGTTGTAGACACCTTCAGCCTGCTCAAAAAAAAAAAGAGTACCAAAAGTAACTACAAGCAGTCACTCAAACAGCAGACTTCACAAGAGCATTTCACGTGCACACATACACTATGCATTTACCTGAACCTCAGCATCACTTCTCTCGACCTCAAGACATGTATCTGCAAAATATTTCCTTTTCTCTTCCAAATTATGCCTCAGAATTTCCTCAGGAAGCTTTGTTCTTTCCAGATTTATAAATCTTACCAGACGAGCAGAATATGCAACCACCCAATCTGGCAACCCACCAAGTAAGCAACTGCCTAAACCAGCCCTACCCAAGTCCAGATAATCTTCTTCAGACACAGAATTTAATTCACAAGCTCCAAGCATCAAATAATGTCGATCCAGTAATCCATGCCACTCCTTCAACACCTGATAAGCAGCAATGTTCAGTTGACATCAAATAAAAAAACACAAACTTCAAGTACAGTAATAAGATATTTCAATATTTTTCTGAAAAGAGAATTCAATCCTAGTCTGTACCTTTTGGAAAGCCCCTTCACCTGTCAAATTTAAGTAGCTGCCCCTGCAAACTTGGCTACCACACAAACAAACAGACGCTTCATATTCTTCTTTACTCTGCAAAATGAAAGGTCTCCAACCATTGGACATGAAAAAAAAAGTGGAATTTATATTCTACAGTGTGAAAAGGCCAACAGGAAAATGATATGCACCTCTGTCACGGAATTGTAATCAAATGTTATCTCCTCGCCATGTTGGATTTCACGGACAGTGTAGATTCCAATCTGGTACTGACCATCTACAGCAGTAACTCTGCATTCACATTGATATTAATCTGAATGACTGAAATTTTGTAAATATTAAACAGCATTTTTTTTTTTACAACAAGTGTCTCACGATGACCATGTTTTCTCAATAACTGCTGCTGCAAAATCAGATAAATCTTCAATAGAACAATACTTCATTGAACAACAAATAAACAGATGGTGCAGCATTATCTCACTCAACAAAGAAGTAATCAATTCCAGATTCCAAACATTTTGATTCCCAAAAGTCATCATGGAAAACAAAAACAATCAAAGAAAAACACATCACATCCCACATGCATGCATATAACACCATCCACCCAGAAACTAATTCTAAGATCTAGAGCTTTGCCTTTCATGGATTGTCATTCATGGGATGTTTCTAGCTTTAAACATCTAATTCGATTATCTACCTTCCTAAGATTGTAATATTCATATCTAACAACAAGAGAGTGAAAAGAAATGCATGGATGTAAAATAATACTCACTTTGCTTCACAATTAGGTTTGCATGAGTGACAGATGCGACTTGCATAGTTTGCCTTATGCATGGCATCAACAACAACCAAATCATAACCATCAGCATCACCCTGCAGAATAGCAACAAAATATCAGGAAAATCAATAAAGCAAGAGGTGACAAGATATGACAAACCCATTTACAGAAGTTCAAGTAACACAACACCTTTGGCCTCTCAAGATAAATGTTGTAAAATTCTGGAGCTGGTTCTTTACTGTCTTTCTGTAATAATCTAATCCCATCTTGCTTCTCAAACCATTTCCATGCAGGATATACCTGCAAAAATTAAGTTTAAAGTGAAGAAAAAGAAAAAGGTTAAAGCTTTACCACCATGTAACACCAGAGATTTATTCTAAAGTACAGCACCCGGCATCAAATGCAGAAATATTATGAAAGCAAACCAATGCATAGTTATTACTTTCAGAAACGTGCACTTTCCAATGTTAGCAATGGATAATTAGAAGTAATTACATGAATGCCAAGTTATCAACAACACTAGGAGTTGCATCATAAGACAGCCTTGTTTTTTAACTTTTCTCTACTGATGTATTTGAGACGTTAAAACCAAAGAAACCTCTGACCAATAATATCTAACGTGAAGATATCATACAAAACTATATTGCAGGATCACACACTGAATCTGCCAGTACAAAGAAGATGGTCCTGGCAGCACATCAGCAGTTACGTATCCTATCATCCCAAAGGATACCACCCATGACAGCTTCTAAAAGTTCTGTAAAACATTATTTTACAATGCAATCAAATAATGACAGGTGCTCCTTAAATGCAGTTTTTTCAACTAGTCAGAATTCATACCTCTCCCAAAAACTCCACAACAAAGTCATCATCTCCAAAACCACCTTCTTTGTTGCATACAACACCAAGCCCCTGATGATGAAAAGAAGGGGTGTAAAATAACCATCAAGGGAGAAAATATAGAAAAAAGAATTTTCTTGTGTTTTTTTTTTTTTGGTGCATGTGAGTGTTTTGGGGGCAAGGATACTATCAAGTTCAAGTGCTAAACCTTCCGGTAAGCAACATATTTGTCATCAGGTCGATTATCTATGGCTCTCAAGATACCCCGACATATTTTCATTTTTCGTATATCACAATCCTCCATAGCAGCTTGTTCAATTTCTTCAACAACAGGCTGTATAGGATATGTCATCGGAGTGTTCCCAGCACCAGTAAAGTGCCTGACTTGCTTATTCAGGGTACAGAGTAGCACATCTTCAATAAACATATGTTTTTGCAACAAAGGCCAGTCCACTTCTTCAGGCATGGAATCAAGTAAAAGATTGTGGGTATAGGGATCAATTCCATAAACTTCTTGTTCTATAACTTCGTCTCCAAGCTGTTTCCTAGGTTTGAAATCCTTGACTTCAGGAAGTTCCATATCTAATTCCTCAGTGCCATTTTTCTGTGCATCAAGCTTCTCAGCATAGTCATCTGGCAAAGATACAGACATCTTTCGCTGGACATCCTCCTCATCTGCTACAATAAGATATTGGTCTATGACTTCATACTTCCTAGTAACAGGAGGAACCAGACTCACTTTTGTCATGCGAGCACCCCATTCACGTTCATCCTCATCTGTCATACAGTATCTGTCTCCTCTTGACTCCCCAGTTCGACCTTCTGATCGGAAATCCAAGTCACTTTCTGTATCTGAGGCAGTACTATCACTACCACTCCTGCCATCTTCAGAAGACCGGTCATCAGAAGTTTCACTTCCTGAATCCATGGATTTTCTGTTGAGTTTGGATATACGCTTCTTAATTTCCTGATCAGATGCATATTCTCCATAATCAAAACTACCATTTGCAGGGATAGTGCCATTGATCCTATTCATGCACTTCTTTCCAGTAGCTTTCTTCTTATGTTTCACTGGAGTAGAATCCAATGCTGCAGATAAATCATCTTTCCATGACTTCGTGAGCTCATCTCTTTCATAAGAAAACTTGGAACCCTCTTCCAAACGAGAGGCTAGTTGGAAAAACAACGTAATGATGTGATTCATGTCTCCAGCACCCCGATTCTTTACTCTGCAATTACAGATGTACATATATAACAAATAGTATCACAAAAATAACCAAGATGATGTTATGATAAAGAAAGAAATTGAGGTCCGCCAATGTAAAGTATTGTTAAGAAAGAAAGAGAGGTGTGCATAGTGGTTTCATTACACTTAATGCTGGCATGCAATTGTAGAAATCTGCATTGCAAATATTCCAGCATGGAATGAGCAAAATACAAGTATATAAAATACAGCAACAAAGCTGAAGGAGATCCTTGTACTAAATGTAGGCCGTCAGCATCACATCAGCAATTTTTTCCAGTAATAATTGAAACAGAAATTCGTAAGCTTTTGATTCATTAAAAGGAAGTGAAAATGGTTTTGCTGTTTAAACAGTCTTGGGTTATACAATGTTTCCAGACCACAGAACCAAACAAATGCAGATACAGACATGCCTAGATATACAAACAAGTATAAAGTAGCAATTAAAGATAAACTTACTTAATAGCGTCTCTGCACATTCGACTAATATCCTCCTTGACCGACCTCAATCCATGCCCAACATAATAGCCATTCTTCATCCTATCCTCAATTTCTGCCACCTGATTAATATACAAAAAAAGGAATAAGAACTCAAGCCAGCACAACTCATATCAATATAAAACAAGTATTGGTACCTTAGGCACAAAAAAATCGAAGATATTCTCCTTCATTATGTCCTTCAAACCTGCAGCAAGAAACCCCTCCATCCTTGTATAGCTATTTTCAGATTTCTTGACTGCCCATCGCCTCATACGAGCATCCCTGGATAGAATGGATGATGACTTTCTAGCATCAAACACTTTTGAGCGTTTGTACAAACTTCGACGAAATAATTGATTTGCTGAGTCTCTCTTATTCACACTATCAAAATACTCCTTCAGCTCCCCAAAATCATCTCTCCCACTGATTTGTTTAAGACTCCTTAGTTTAGAATTTGACTCCTCAGGGATCCTTGTGCGGCTCTTGAGCCAACTAACACGTGGAAATTGATGGGCCAACTCCATAAACTGGCTGCAGCCTCTAATATCTATAGAAGATAAACATGGGAAAGAGCAGAGAATTTCTTCAAGCATGCCAGAAGTGACATTTGTACAACCCGTCAGCACCATTGCATTAATCTTTTCTTTGTTATAACCATTCTGCAAACATGTAAATCATATTACCCCCAGAAAGGTAAAGACTTGACTATAGCCTGTAAAGCCAAACATATATAAAACTTACCATGATACTCCTCACCATCAAGTCAGTACAGTTGGGACCCACAGATGAAAGATCAACCTGTATTGATATGCCCTTGTAAAAACCAACAGCAGCTCTCCAGTGTTTACAAGTCAAGGAAGCAAAGACTAGGGATTTCAAGTCAGATCTCAGAAAATGAAAGATTCGTGCCAGCATATGACCATCCAACAAACCCCAGCTTCCTGCCTCAATCTCTGAACACATGCTCTCTTCTCTGTGGAAATTGGTATCGCCACATAGTTGCTCAAAAGTGGTTTCAACCTTGTGCAATGTGTCTTCCTCCATTTCATTATCCTTAACAATTTGGTCAGGCTGCATCCAGGCTCTTTTTCCAACACGTACATCTATTTCTGCAACTCACCAGCCCCAGAAAAAGAGCCTCAGATTGAGTACAACATGGAAGTTACAGAAAACATATGCAAACATATGTTCAGAAAATGGAGCTAAATAGAGCACAGGTCAATGCAATGAACAAAGATATATGATTGCCACAGATGTAACAGACAATCATTTAGCGCAACCATAACAATAGCCTTTTGCAATATGTGTTTGATTGACCTTTTAATATATCGATAACATATAATCCAGAAAGAAGCACAGCAAAGAGCAAAAGTTGAAACAAAACATACAGAAAGAAACAAATGAAAGGGAAGGAAGCAAAAATTGCTGAAGCATGAAGAACGAGACGCAGAATTTGAAAGAGATGACAATAGTGGACACAAGAACACAAACCTAAAGCATATGTAAAGAGAAAACAAGGTAATGGAGGAAAAGCGAGTGCAAGTTTCACACCTATAACGACAAACAATCAAATACAAGGATTTCAGTGGGAAAATAGGGATGTTGATCAACCACAAGAAAACACAGCACAGAAAATTATGGCCCAAACCAAAAGTTTCAGACAGTACCATTTGCGGAGAACCTTAAGGAGAACACATAAATAAATACCATCTAAACATTTCCAGCAACACAGCAAAGGTCAATCATTTGTGACAAAACAAAGGCATGGGACAAAAAGAAGAGAAATTTGAAGGAAGCAGGAGGAGAACTGTTAATGCTTCATCTCTCAGCAGGGCACATGTGCAAAGTGAGAGCAGCAAGAAGATCATCTAATACTTGATCATACAATTAATATTACACAGTTGTAGATACAAAAGGAAACCTGGATGATCAACTCATCCATACCTGATTTGAGGTACATATGTTTATCGAGCTCTTTCTGAGGCTGTTTTGCAACAATCCATGGATCCAAGGCCTCATTTATGGCTACAGCAAACTCCCGGTTCTTGTACGATTTCATTACCAATTCATGTAGCTTCCCCCGGGTAAAACCAATGAACTGTGGATGAAGGCTGTGAAATGAACTAGAATCTTTGTTACTCTCAATATTAGCAGCAGTCTGGGACTTCAAAAGAGTTCCCGAAGAACCACCAGACAGTTCAACATTTGACTGTTGAATTCTGACAGTGGCTTCAGAAGTCTCTGTGGCTGATGCAACTGGAACCCACAACCTATCAAATTTCCTGAAAACGCTGCTATACTTTTGGATGGTACCTTTATCCACCAAGTTCTGAAGCTCTGAAAATGATAAGGGACCTCGTTCATGGCCAGAACCATCTAGGTAATACCAGTCACCCAAATTCAATTGTAAGTCATCTGCTGTGCAAAGACGGTCTTTGGGAGTGTTAAGTGATGCAGTCGACTTCCAAGATCCATGTGAGTCTTGATCATTGACAACTCGGGATTGTGAATCGCACTCCACTGATGAACTCTTCACATCATTAGTTGCAGAATGAGTTCGAGCAGATCTTGAATGATATCTGTCCTTCCCTCGAACTTTAGTGCGGGTCTCAGAAACATGGTCCTGAACCACACATGCATTTATCCTGACCACTGGTAGCATGGTTCCTTTGACTCCCCTTGTTATTGGAGGTTTATTGAGGGTTGATCTACTGACACCACCAGTATCATTTCTATCATCAGAGCTGGAGAAAGCCCAAGGAGGGAGGTCAAGCTTCCTGCTTTGAGAAGGATTATACAAATCATCTTTTATATGCCACCGTGGGTCCTCACACCCTGACTTTGGCATGTGGCACAGTGGGAATCCATCATTAAGAACAAGTTTCCTTCGAGTAAATCTGTCCTGGACAGACTCCTCATTCCTCTTCCAGTCCCCACCCTTGCAAGACCAGCGGCCAGAAAACCAGTCAGTGGAATCAACAGAAGAAGCAAAGCCATCATCCTTGTCAGCAAGAGTAGCTGGCCATGCTTCAACAGCTACGTTTGTTTTCACATCAGAATGTCTTAGTAATTCATCACTGTTTTCATCCCGTTGTTCAGAAGTGGTAGCTCGCTGCCAGGTAAAACCTGTTCATTCAAGAAGACATTGGTCAGCATTTCTGGATAATCTGTTATGGCAACTGACTTGTTTTGTGAATATTGGGAAGAGACTGTCTGAAGATGTGCGACACTTGAGGTGGAGATCACCCAAGAAAACGAGAATAAATTAATTACAGGATTGATATTGGCATTCATTTATATACCTTCTGCTTTTATACATCCCTCCAATTGCACATGTTCAAATGTCATTTGCAGAGCTTCTGCAGGATGATAAAGAAGAAGAAAGAATGTAAGAAGTATCCAAACAGACAAAAAATAAACATTAGCATTAAATAACCAGAAAATTATTTAATGCTATAAAATGAAAAGTAAAAGAAAGAAAATTTTAAAAATACCTCCAACAGTCTCTAGCTCACTGCCAGGAACAACAGAAAAACCCTCCAATAGAGCTCCAACTCTTTCGTCAATCTGTAGATCTTCTAAAGACTCAGAAGCAATTTCACTGTGATCAGGGCAGGCTGGTGGTTTCAGAAAATTCCTTGATACTCCCTCGCCAATCTGAGCACAAGATTGCCCGA
Source organism: Populus ilicifolia (assembly GCA_015708895.1). Lineage (NCBI taxonomy): Eukaryota > Viridiplantae > Streptophyta > Magnoliopsida > Malpighiales > Salicaceae > Populus > Populus ilicifolia. Next base: position 650,131 of record SRLM01000342.1, read on the forward strand.
TATCTCCAGTATCTGCCAAAAGATTACCAGGAGCCTCTGGAGGGCTTACTAGTAGAGTTACAGCATCTGGCACAACAGATGGGAAATTCACTGGCACAAACGGTGAAAGTGCATTTTCGATTGTTAACCACCTATCACTATGCAAGTGCTTGATAAAGTGATCAGACATAAGACTTCCTTCATCAACAAGCGCTTTAAGCTCGCATAACTTTGAAGGGCCACATTCCACACCAAAATGATCTAGGTAAAACCATTTACCAGTTGATGTATCAGCCACAGCAGGGACATGTGGTGGTGTATCACATATATCCATATCTTCCTCCATAGATTGCAGTTCTTCAGGAGGAGGTCCATCAACTTGAGGAGGTTCTTTAATATTTATCCTTGGGCTCTCGGACTTCTCTTCTATGCGAGTTTCACTGCTGGCATTCTTTTCATCCAAACCATCAAAATTAAGCACGCTACTTTTATCTTGAGATTCCTTAGCTGGGGGTTCTGTGTCCCTTACATCAGGATCCTTTTGGCTGATCTTATCCTCCTGCTGTTTATTACCATACTGAGAGTTCCGCTTCTCAGTGGCTCCACCCTTTCTACTTGCTTCTCTATAATTATTGGGCTTAGCACGATCCTGTGGGGACCTTTCCACATAAGAAGGACTCCTTTTTCTATGCTCGTAATGGCGGCTTCGGTCATAAGGTGATTTCTCATGTCCGTACGGGGATCTCTCTCGTCCGTATGGGGATTTCTCACGTCCATAGGGGGATCTATCATGTCCATATGGGGATCTGTCTCGCCAATATGGTGACCTCTCACGTCCATATGGTGATCTTTCTCGCCCATATGGAGATCTCTCCAGTCCATATGGTGTCCTTTCTCGGCCATAGGGAGATTTCTCATGACGGATTGGACTTCGGTCCCTGTGATCATTGTATCGGGGCCTCTCATGTGGGGACCAGTCGGAATGAACATGCCTGTCATAAACAACCTTAGAGGGCAAAGTGGACTCATGATGCCTGGATGAGTACTTGTCTGATAAAGATACTCTGGAGGAAGAAGAGTTTTTATAGAACCTCTCCACAGAGTGACGTGAATAGTGCTCTGAGTAAGCATAGCGGGAACCATCCTCAGAAAGTCTCCTGCTTTTAGAACTAGAGTAATCCCCATAATGTTTGCGCTCGGTGCTATCAGAATCGGTACCATGACGTTTCAATCTGTTACCAGAAGAATACTCCCTTCCAGGGTTCTTACCATTGCTGCACTCACTCTTATACGAACATTCTTCATCAACAATCTTTGAGCTGATCCTTGTACTCCTTTCCTGGCCACTCTCCCACCTCATAGAACTTTTACTGTGCAGGCTACCCCCACTTCTAGTCAACTCTTTCCTTCGGTTAACATCCTCACAAGAATACTTCCCGGAAGGTGGCGTGCGCTCCCTACTCGTGTCATACTTGCCACGAGACCTAATGCAGCCATACTCATCTTTACCATTCCACCTGTTCGGAATAAACTCACCTTTCTCGATTTCGTCTCGAACAACTTCCCCTCTCGGCCATTTATTACCAGAAACAATCTCCCCTTTCTCTATATCCCCTTTCTTCCATTTCTCACTAACAATCTCTTCTCTCTCAATCTCACTTCTCCTTGGCTTCTCTGGTATAGGAACAAATTCGCCATTCTCAATTTCCCCTTTAGGCGGCCACTTCAATGTCCCTAATTCCCCCTCTTCAACTTCCTCTTTAATATTATTACTACCACTCTGCAACTTAGCATCCCCGGAACCCAAACCATCACCATTTTCAACTGTCTTGCTATCACTACTAATCTTCAAACCTGATTCTTTCTTCTCCGCTGCCACTTCCTTCTTCCATCCTGATTCTTTCTTCTCAGCTGTCACTTCCTTGCTCTTTTCTTCCTTCTTCAGTCCTGATTCTTTCGTCTCCAACACTACTTCCTTACTACCACTCCCACAAGCACTCTTAACTTCCCTCACCAATCCCACTCCTTTCTTCTCCCCCGCCACTACTTTCCTCACCACCTTTTTCACCTTAACTATCCTCTTCACCTTCTTCACCTTCCCGGTCACCCCATTGTTGCTCCTATTACTTTTCCCGTTATCCTTGTCACCACTAATGAAATTATTGTTATTTTTATTATTACTAATACCACCACCACCACCACCACTGCTGTTACTGTTGTTGTTTACAGTTTCCACTTTCGTTGTTGTTGTTGTTGTTGTTGATGGAACTGTTGCTGTTACTGTTGTTGTTGTATTATTTTCTTGAACAGGAAATCTTTCTTCCATGATGATATTATTACTACTGTGCTGCAAAGGCATACATGCGACACCTCCATCACCCATGGAATTCAAAACCTGAAATCTTCAAAGCTCGAAAACCCTAATTCTCCCCTTTCCCAGGGCTATCGATGCTCATACTTCAACCAATTTTGTTCTTCTCCTTCGCTTCGATTCCAAACCCTAATTTCCACAAATCCACAAACACAAAACCATTAGTTCATCAATGTAGGGTTAAATTAAATCAAATGAACAAAAAGTAACTACAATCAGTACCCTCTACAAAAACCCAGGGTTTGTAAATAACGGAGAGATAACGGAGAGAATAAGCAGACTTACCGGGAGAAAATTCAGGAACGTAAAAGGATAGATCGAAGATTGTCGTTGAATTTGCAGATCGAAAATGGAGAACAGAAGAGAGAAATTAATAATAAAAGGAAGAAGAAGAAGTCGTTGAAGAGAAATGAAATCTTTTTCGTTCTCTCTGGCTCGCTGGCTGGTGTTTTTAGTCTGAAAAACGAAGCTTTCGTGTGTTTTTTTTTTTTTTATTATTATTATCAGGCTGGGTATTAAGGAGGAGATGACTTGAATTTGAAATGACAAATATGTCCTTGCGGATCCTGTATTTATACGAACGAAACATGACCCGTCGTGTGCCGATGTCCTTGACTCGGCTTTCTGAGTCCTTGACTGGCTCTAACTCGGTACCATCTAGCGCTAGCTGGCTTTTGCAACTCACTCCCTCGCCTTCCTTTTCTCCTTTTGGCTTTTCCTTTCATCGCTTGAATCGACGGGGAAGGTAAGTATCATATCGGCATCATAAAAGTTGTAGCTTTTGTAAATAGGTTTTAGGTTAATTGATTAATTTTTCTCGATTTGAGTTAAATAAATTAAATTCAAAAAATATTAATTAATGTGTAATTATATAAAAAAATAAGGTAAAAAGAATGGTATTTATCTGGAACTTTAATAGTATAGAAGTTCGTATAAATTTTTTCTTTTTTTTCTTAATGTTAAGTCACTTGTAATGGATGAACTAATTCATGATTTGGTGGTGACAAAACGAACATGATCTATACATTCACATAACATGGTTTTAATTTAAAAAAATCAATTAATCTAGGTAATTTGAATTTTATATCGATGTTTAATAATTATACATACAAGAAAAGGGGGTGCGAAATGAAATAAAAGAAATAAAATGAGGGCTTTTTTGTCAATTTGACAGGGCAGGGAGAGTTTGGTAAAACACAGGTTTTGGCGCTCAACGTGGAAGAGAAATCTTTCAAGAGAGGTGGAAGGGAGGGGTTTCCTTTCTGCAAGTTGTTGTGATTAAAATACGATAACCTTACCCAAAGTTTTGGAATTTCACAGAGGGTTGAAGGCTTAAAGTGGATTCATGTACTGGGCTGGGCTTTCATGCACTCCCAGCCCATGAAAAAACCTTATACGGATCTTGAAAGGTACCAGATTTTTTTGTCCAATGGGATTATGTAGAAGTCGAATAATCCGTCATTTTACTTTAAATTAATAATTAAATGCTATCTAAATTATTATATTATTTATAATATGGTTGGACTTGTTTGAAAAAATAAATTGATTTTTTTATATTTTAAAATTATTTTGAGGTATTAATATTTAAAATAAATTTTAAAAAATAAAAATATATATTATTTTAATATAATTTTAAATAAAAATAATTTTTTTTATAATAAGAGCTAGCCCATGTTCCAAGTTTGGCTGGAGGAGAAATATATGGTTCCTGAGTCCCTTTCACTTGATCTATTTTATAGTGTATTTGTAATTGTAATGATGATTATTTTTTAAAAATTATTTTTTATATTAATATATTAAAATAATTTAAAAATATAGAAAAAACTAACAAAAAAAATACAATTTAAACCAAGTTATCAAACTCGAACTCTAAATTGTGGCCCAAAGGAAGAAAAGCCGAGGAGAATTGCCAGAGAATGATGATGATCCATGGGAGTTGTGGACTTCGAGATAGGAAAGGATGGCTTACCTTTTTCTCTGGGTTATATTTTAGTTGCTCGAATTCTTTGTAATTTTGTGGGCTAATCCTTTTATATGGTTATAAAAATATGAAATGAGTTTTTCCTTTTCAGCATACTTGTTTTTTTCTATATTAAAATAATATTTTTAAAAAAATATCAGGTTTAATCTTAACATATTTAAATAAAAAATAATTTTAAACAAAAATTCAGATTTTCATTAAAAATTGGCTGAATTGCAAGTGACTAAAAAAGTAGAATATAATAGGTATTGCTTTTTAAAGTATTTTTTATTTGAAAATTTATTAAAATAATATTTTTATTTTAAAAATAATTATAATATCAACAGATTAAAATAATATAAAAAATTAAAAATTAAATTTTTATATAATTTTATTTTGAATTAATTTTTGATTGGATTATCTAGAAATGAATTTTGAATTATAGTTAGGTTGTTG